>LOJH01050495.1:0-12316 GCA_001685095.1 Ellobius talpinus
AGATACCAGACCCTTACCAGTAGACCACAGCCTCATGGTGATACATTGATTAATAGAAAAGGGTTATTTTAAGATATAGGAGTTACTTAATTAGAAGCCTGAGCTAATAGGCCAAGAAATGTTGTAATTAATATAGTTTGTGTGTGAATATTCAGGTCTGGGTGGTTGAGAATGAAAACCAGTCTCCTATTACAAAGTTTGACTGTTGACCACTAATGGTGTTTGCATATGCAGAATTATACTGTATTTATTCTTTTGGAGCTGAACATAGTATCCTTGGAACACATTTGTCCATACATCTTATTTATTTATTTTGAGACAAGTTCTGACTATATAGCCCTAGTTGGTACAAGATTCCAATAGAGAGGGCCTTGAATTCACAGAGATCTGCTTGCCGTTGCCTCTGGAATGCTGGGATTAAAGGTGTATACCACCATGTCAAACTACAATCACAATTTTATCTCATGAACTCCTTCCCTCTCTATCCATAGGCTTTTATCAGGTTCATGAAGAATGCCAAGTGGAGCTATGTGAAGTGATTCACACCTGTAACCACAACACTCTAGAGGCTGAAACCGGATGTTTAAGTCAACCTCAGAACATGTTACAGGCCAGCTGGTGTGCTGGTTTGAAAGAAAATGGCTCCCAAAGGGGCATTATTAGGAGGTTTTGTTGAAGTAGGCGTGGCCTTATTGGAGGAAGTATGCTACTCTGGAGGAGGGCTTTGAGGTTTCATTCATGCTTAAGATACCACCCAGTGTCTCAAACCATTTCTTGCTATCCGTGAATCAAGATGTAAGGACTCTTAACTCCTGCTCTAGCATCATGTCTGCCTGTATGCTGCCTTGTTTCCCACCATGATGATAATGGGCAAAATCTCTGAACTGTAAGTGAGTCATCACGTGTAACATGAGGGCCTGCTTGTTGGGGGTTTCTGTCCTCCCACCAGGTCCCACAACTGTTTAGCCCCAAAGTAAATCACACAGAGGTCTCCATAAGTTATAAAATGATYGGCCCATTAGCTCAGGCTTCTTATTAACTCTTATAACTTATATTAACCCATTATTCTTGTATATTTTAGCCACATGGCTCAGTACCTTTTTCAGTGGGGCAGGTNTTAGCTCAGGCTTCTTATTAACTCTTATAACTTATATTAACCCATTATTCTTGTATATTTTAGCCACATGGCTCAGTACCTTTTTCAGTGGGGCAGGTCACATCCTGCTTCTTTGGTGTCTGGACAGGACTGTGGAAAGAGCTTCCTTCTTCCCAAAATACTCCATTCTTCTTGCTCTGCCTCTACTTCCTGTCTGGTTGTCCCGCCTATACTTCCTGCCTGGCTACCCACCAATCAGCATTTATTTAAAACATAATTGACAAAATACAGAATTGTTCCACACCAATCATGACTAATCGTTTTCCTTTACAAGAGTTGCCACGCCATAGTGCCTCTTCACAGCAATAGGAACCCTATCTAAGATACCCAGATGATATAGTGGGACCCATTTCAAAAAAATAAAAACAAAACAAAACAAAATAAATAAATTTACACTGGGGTCTTCCTTGATGATTTCCAGATAATTGAATATCATGTTCCCCCTATGTATGTCTTCCTTTTGTTTGATTAACTTTCACAGATTTTAACCATGAATCCCCATTTTTTTTCCACTAAGTTTTATGTAGTGTTCAGATCTAGACTCAGAGTCCATGTTGCCTCTCTTGAGAACCAAGGCACCATATTTGATATGAGCAGAGGCTAGAGGCCCATAATCACCCTGTTTCCTATCACTGAATTTACTATAATACATTCAACTTTCAATTATCTTCCTCTTTCTTATATTACTCATCCTTGTATTTTAAGTGCCAGTATTCTACCTTCCCTAAAAATAAGAGAATGTCAAAATCCATTTGTTGAGTATATGTAAGAATGAGGAAGGTGTGTTGAAACAAACGTATAAGACATTGACCTAAAAACAAGTGTACTGCTTACTGTCTAAATGGAATTAAGTAGTCTTCACTCATTTTTTCATTATTCATCTATTAATTGATCCATATTAGGATATCATGATCCACTTACTGTGTGCTCTGCATGCTATTACACTGAATCTAATGACTCATGGTCCTGTACCAGGACATTGCGATAACTTTCACATTCATTTCTATGTCTATATAAATCATGATCTGCCTGGTCAAAATCAAAATAATGGGAAATATTTTTAAAATTTTGTTAGACTGTATATTTCAAGATTAAATATATTCCCCTTGTATCATCTTTTGTTTCTAAAACTACTTATTATAAACCACTATGCTTTTTATTCTTTAAATTTCACTATCCATTCCAATATGTTTAAATTCACTACTCAAAACATATTAACATGAGAAATGTTTTAGAAAAAATAAGGTGGGAAAGTTAATAGATTTTAAGAATAAATATAATTTGAACTTTTCTTATGTAAATTCTAACAAGATTTTCGTGACCCACAAGTGGTATTGAATTAAATATTAACTTTGCCAGTACCATTCGTGGACATTCAAATTTCATTTGTATGTTATCAGAACCAGTTTTCAGCCATCACACAAGAACATGGGATCCTGTTAGAATGCTGATGTGTGGATCCAGCTTTCCTCAGATGCTCCATCTCAGCACTGAGGAGCAGTGACTTTGCACTTCAAACTTTCTATGCTAGTATTTTTGCAAAGGTCACTTTTTATTTTGGTAGCTGTTTTATCTACTTCCTGATACAGGAGCTGTACGAAACAACATATACCCAATGCATCTCTTTAAGGAAAGATCTTCAAAATAGAAAGGCAACATACTTTAGACAAAAAGACAGATGAAAAGACTCTAAATGAGACCACAATGCCAATTAATTTATTATTAAATTATTTGTAATCAATTACCTCTACGTAGCTACTCTACTATCTATAAGAATCTAGTGTTTCAGACACAAAAGGCAAATATCCATATTCTAATAATAAACAGAGTGTATTATCACAAGAAAATGGTGACATTTATAGTTAGAAGGTGTGAATTTGTCTTTGGTTTCTCTCTTCCAAGTAGCCTTTGTGGTTGTGATCACATGGAAAACAAACTCCAAAGCTCTATAGAGTCTCATGTCCATGGACTAAAGCTGCTTCAAGTCTCTTTTTCCATAACAATGAATAATGATTCAATACTCAATGTGTCAATAATCTTCCAGATTTACTTTTCACCTCTCCTTAATCTATTATTAACTAATATAAGCCAATGGGTCAATAAATAATGCCACACATCTTGTTTGAAGAAATCCTTTGGAATACTATCAGTGGAAAAACGTTTGAAATGGTGGTAAATGTTGGAGGTCCTCAAATTCAAACCGGTAGTGAAGGACACCAAATTAAAAATTAAAGTAAGTTACTCAAAATTCAAACCGGTAGTGAAGAACACCAAATTAAACTGAAATTGAAGCAGAGTCTTGGAAGAATGCAACTATCGAAACCGAGGTATTGACATGACACTACTTCTCTTTAAAAACATGGAGATATCTTTAAGAATTATAACCTCAGTTTGCTTGAACATTTCACTTTAATTTATCATATTCTATAGGGAAACTACCTAGAGTAAAACTGTTCCCTGAACCAGCGGAAGAATGTCACATGCAGAAGCTCTGTCTTTCTACATTGTGTGAGAGTTCTCTTTGTGTTGGGCTACCCAATGTTGTTCTGGAAAAGGACAAATCCACTCTCTGTCTTGTGCAGCCAACATAGTTAGAGGGGCTCTCTAGATAAGGCACAATGGTCTCACATATGCATGTAATAGCTAAATAAGTAACATCAAATAAATCAAAATGTTTAAGTTTCACAACACAATAGTATGTTATATATGTAAGGCACATTATAATATAGAAGTGATGTATGTCACACAGTTCCAGCCTGTCTGATTTGTTTGTGCCATTTGAATATGTGACCTTTGTTGTTTTTGTTTTTCCCATCATAAAGAAAAAACTCTTCCTCGAGCATTCCTGGGTTTTAGATGTTTGGAACAAAGGGTTTCACATTCTAAGAATTTGGAGTACAGTGAATCTTAAAACAACGTATTCTTGAGAAATCAATAGACGACATTGCAAAGTGAACTCACATCACCTCCTCGTCTGTCTTCTCTACTTGGAGTCTTATTCAGAAAATGTACTGTTGCACAGCCTGAAGGAGATGCTCTCTCTCTTTTAGATAGTTGCAGATGAAGGGAGAGGTTAATTGGATATTAGTAGATACCTCAAAATGACATTTGACATCAATTTGGGCCTCCAAAGGTGATAGAGGGAAAGAAATGGATGTCAACTTTCTTTTGTGAAAGAGGGATGCTCAGGTTAGTAAATACACCATGCCAGTGATAGTTTTCAATGCATAAGGTTTGAAAAATAAAATTTTCCAGAGAAATTAACTCTCACTTGAGCTAGAATTGGAGCAATTTTATATTAGTATCACCCATGACAGGGAAAATAAAAGATACAGAAAGTCTTAAATGTTAGCTTCAGTCTACACTGTGTGAATTCATTTTGGAATTTTGACTCTGCTGATTTAGTATGAAAATCAAGCATTGCCAAATACCATGTGGATGACGCTTCACACAGAAACCATTTTTACTATACTTTACTATATTGTACAACTATTCAAGTTGCAAGTCTAGATAGACTTATCTTCTTTCTCTTGATTTTTGTGAGACAGTCTAAAAATACAAAATTTGGTGGCAGCATTCATACGATGCTGCTTACAGTTACACAAAATATCTTTGTTTAGGAAACTAATAAAACTAGTCATATAAAGAGGAAATGAGATTTTTAATGCAAAATGAAGCTGACAGTGCTCTTCTATTACCAGGGTCTTATTAGGGAAAATTTCTCTGACATCTGTTTATCCCCTGCAGCCAACCTTGTATTCAGAATACAGTAATTGATTCACAGCATCCACTGGGGATCTAACTGGCTCACTTTTCCATACTGCACTACACAGGTATCTCGGCAGCTAATTCCGAATGTACATCTACATCGTTATCTCCTGGTGAACTGTGACCCTAAACACTTTGGAGGCCCAGATGAAAGTGCTTCCTCCACCCTCCAGTGCTAGGGGTGTAGCGGATTCTGCAGCATGGCAATTCACACAGGACATCCAATCAGAACCATCCCCTTTGAAGCCCTTCTCAGCTGGGAGACCATGAATGATTCATAGCTTCTCCACACAGACTAAAGAGAGGAGAGCAAAGCTAGTGTGTATTATTCAGGACTGCATCCTCAATAAGTCTCCATGTTCAGCAAATTGCTACAATGTTTCTTTCCCTTTTTTTCCCCTTAGTCCTTACTTCCATACAACATCTCTTTTGTGTACAAGTTTTAACAAAGAAAGGTTATCTGTTTAAGCAAACTTGTTGATTGGGTTATCCTCCCATCCCATAATGAATGTTAGTATGGTCACAGATTTAGTGCAAAGGAAAATATCTGGCAGGGATTACCCGCTCCAAGGAAGATGACAAGGGCTCAACGTCACAGCTAACTTACAGAGTGTTTGGGGTGCCAACATCACAATTTTTACATTATTGAGGTGAAAATACTAATTTCACAGTGTGTCCTTGTGAGAAAGCTAATTTTGCAACATTAGATATAAACTAAACCAAATATTGTAGCCTTTGGAGAAAGTGCCCTCTGTCAGTCAGGACTGCGGGCTGTCTAGGATGTCTGGGAAGACCCTTTCCCCAGCATCCACACAGAGAAACTATAGCGATAACGATTGCTAAGCATCTTCTCAGTCCCCGGATTCTGCAGACACAATAACTGGCTATTAACCCCCAAAGAAACATCACTTCTGGAAACTTCATTATTAAGCAAGCAGGATTTTCCTTATGTCATCATCCACAGACATTTTATCTCCCAGGCTGAAATATAAGCACCAGGAGAAAACCCCAGAGTCCCTACCTAAAAGGTGGTTGCTCAACCTCCAGGACCTTCTGTTCTAGAAATAGCAATTTTTATTCTCTTGTTACTGGGTCCATCCATCTGATGTCAATGTGTATGTCTGTGACCTTAGAGATTTTTCAGTCATCCTGACACACACACACACACACACACACACACCCACCAGATGTATTATATAAATATATTTATTTAGTGTATTATACAAATATATAAGTCAAATTAAATAAAGAAGTAAGTAAATAAATAAATAAAGTACAAGAGTTTCTCAGCATTTAACTACAAAGTGTTATTGAAAGTACCATGACAATTTAGAAATTATACAGAAAAGAGCTAAAATCAAGCAAAGTTTGATATGAATAACAAAAGTAAGAAAAAGATAAAAAACTGCTTCTTGAGTCATCCTAATCAGATATTTTCACATGCTATTATTCTTCAAAAATAATTCCTAAAATATGAATATACATACAGGGCTTTATATACTTTAGATCACCTTGAATTGTTTGTCTTTGGCCCAGTTTCCCAAGTGAGCTACCTGATTTGCTAGCCGCTAGAGCTGATTGACAGGTATGGCGACAAAAATGTAAATGACATGCAAATAGACATTTTAGAATGGTTCTTTGTAAGTGCAATTGCCACCATGGTACTTTATAACCATGGACCTTTCTCTACCTCTATGACTGAGGAGCAATTTCTACCAATTCTGAAAGGCTCAGGCTTCATCATGCAACTTAAAAGCAAAATGCACCATAAATAATTATGAATCATGGGAACAAGCACAACATAGAGATTTCTATATCCATAATTTTATCTTCTATAGTTCTTATTTTGTCCCTATATTTTGTGTGCATTGCTCATGATATTATCTAAAAATGTGGTCATAAGGGTGGACCTATTAGCATAAACATACCTCTGCATGTTGGATTTATTAATAGAATCACTTAATTTTGATTATAAACCTTCTTGATGAACTTTCTCCTTTATATTTTCTATGACTTTTTGTAGTTTGCTAGTTTCAAGAATGTTCATAGCTCCTTCCTTTGCCTGCTTTACCACAATGGCTTTAAAGTTCTTGTCAGATAGTTTTAATAGCACTGTCATCTTAGAATTGATAAATATTCTCATTTTCTTGGATTTGAGAATTTTGCGCACCTTCATATGCTGCATATATTGGGATTGTGTGCCAGGTGACCTGAATGTTTTATGAAGCTTTAGGTCCTGTGTTAGTATAATGGACAGTGTAGATGGATTCATTTTTCTTCACAAATATTTGTATTTTTTGAAGTATTGGAGCAAAGTACTAATGCTATGAAGATAAGCACAATAAAGCATATGAATCACATGAGATTTGCTCAATAAATTGCTCCTGACTGTCTGTGAGATACCAGTTTCATTTTCAAGACCTCTGTAGTGCCACATAGATCCATCATGAATACAGATCCGAGTCTTGTGATATGGGGAATGGTTATGAGTTACTTCAGATCTCAAGGTCTCATTCTGATTAATACAATAAGTTACACGTGTACGATCTCAGAGTTCAATGCATATTTCCATAAAAACATTTACACAATTACTTTCCCAATTTCTCTCTCTCTCTTTCCATGATCTCCTCCTTATTTCTTAGTTCCTGGGACTCTACATTTTAATCTTGTATCATCCTTCATGCCCTGCGGTAAGATGTCCATGCAAGAGGAAAAGAAGGGAAAGGTGAGATTGGCACATTCTCTCCTCCACATGTTTAATAAGTTCACTGAATTTAGAGAAAGATTCTTTCTTCAGAATAATTTTCCTGTAGGCTCCTGTTTCCAGTCCCTGATACTCCTACAGGAATTTTGAAGGGGCTAGACGAATATAGAAAAGAGATAGGTGATTATAGAAAAGGAAGCAAAAACTGAATGGTAGAGTCTCACTTTAATTTGGTTGTGAATATTTTTTTTAATCTTGAAGGCATAATTGAGGGCTTACGTGGAGCTCCTAGCTGCAGTCTCTGACTCACTTCCACAGAGGGTGAGAAACAACAGGAAGAAGAAAGGATAATTGACTCATGCTGGCTTCCAATGCTTTCAGTACACCACCCTTCCCCAAACCACCTGCTACTGCTCAGTTCCAAAAGATTTAAAAAGGTTGCTCATGCTTCCTGTCTAGGGTTTGTATCCAGATACAGCAGAAGTCATGGGATTAAGTATATTTAATCCAACTCACTGGGACCTAGAACTCTATTTATTCATTTGTTCATTTCTGAGATAATTCTGCTATGTATCTCAGTCTGGGTTTTAACTGTCACTGTCATGCTTCTTCCTCTCTATTGCTGAATGAAAGTGTGCAATGCCTACTAAGATTTTATGATTACTGTAAACTAGATAACATTCCTAATATTGAGCATGAGGGGATAAACTGGATGTTCTTATCTAGAATTTGAAATTAGGAAAAGTAGTGATAAAAGCTGCATTTGAGGGCCTGGATGCTGCCTCAGCTGAATGCACCAGGCTTTGTACATTCCCCATGGGAGGCCTTACCCTTTCTGAGGAGTGGATGAGGGTGGGTTGGGAAGATGTGGGAGGACAGGGGAGGAGGAAAAGAGAAGGGGGAACTGTGGTTGGTATGTAAAATGAATAAAAAAACAAAATAAATAAAAATAAAAGCAATTTCAATTTTGGTGTCACCCATGAAAATGACAATAAGCAAAAGAAAATTCTAGAAAATAATTGTGAAAATGGTACCTTCTGCATAAAATCAAAATGGAATAAAGACTGGTTTCTATCAATCTAGATCAGTCTTTTGTCTATTGCAACAAAACCAAGAGAAGAAATTCTCCTTGGTTGAAGTCATCTGTGGATGAAGGGATACATTAAAGGTGACCGCATTCCATTCCTATATTATTGTAAATATTACAGTTACTGGTAAAAACCAATGGTCAAGTCCCTGCTCTAAGTATGGATGTCATTCAAGCACTGCTTCAATAAGTCAAGTTTTATGAGATAGAGACTAGAGAGAGAGAGAGGATGCTTTGCAAAAGAGAGAGGGAAAGTGCTCACAAAACTTGCTACAAAACTGGCTATTGATTGGAGAGGAATATCTAGAGCCATAGTAATTTGCCCTTATGGAGGTCATTTCCTTCAACTTCTGTATGCTCTTAAGAGCAATGAAGAGTGTTGCAACTTTGGATATTTGTGTTTGGGGTGGGGATGATAATACACAATGCAATTTAGTGTTCAATGACAAGGAAAGATGAGGGATGGCATGCAGTGGGGTTCTGAATGGAGTCTGTGAGCTTTACCTAAGAGCACGAGAACAAGAGACTTACACTGGGAGTTCTGAGTCTCTATGAACATTTGTATGTTTGTTATATGTGAAATTTCTGTTTTAAACAAAGATTTGTTGAATCACTAAGTAAAGGTAGATTTTACACTATAAATATTTTCCAAATTCTTTACAAATAAAATTCATCATATTAGAATAAAATTGCTAAAGCAAGAGATGGTTCTTTGCTAATGTTTTATCCATTAATTGCTGGAAGTGTATGGGTTTAAGTTATTAATGATTGTATGTTGAGAGCTGACCTTATTTTTCATTAATTTTCTTCATTAGTAGGCATGAAATGAACCTTTACTATGATCAAAATTCTGTTCTAGATGAGAGATAGAAAAAGTAGAGCCCAGCCTTGCCCTAAAAGTGTTTACAAGCTACTGATGTAAACAAGGCATAAAAAGTATGATACAAACACATTATGAACAAACCAGACCTTCTGGGGTAGTTCATCACTGCAGAGAGATGGGCACCTGCTGATACTTGTCATACAAATTCCACTGAAATTTTCATATAATTGATGTACTAAAAATAGAGATGTCATTATAGACAGAGATAGGAAAATGTAAGCATTCACACTAAAGCTAAAGAACAGACAAAATTTAGGGAGGTGATAAGAACACTGGAAGTTCCAGAAACTAGGAGACAAACTCTTGGTATGGCAAAGTGTTGGGAACTTAGGGAATGACCAGCAACTCACTGAACTGAGCTTAAGTCTTCTTTGTAGACAGGATCTGTAGAAAGTGTTAAGCTGAAATAGTATACTAAACATGAAGGGTCTTAAACTTTCAGTTGAATTACTATAGGGCTACAAAATCAACATTTGAAGAAAAGTTATTTGATAAATGTGGTTTACAAAGTTGGACATACAGCCATGTTACAATATAGATGAATAGATAACTATAGAGAAGAAATATATATTCATGGAGTACTTAGTTGTACACAGCCCATTCCAAATACTTCTGCATATATTTAACTTATCCAAGGCCATTAATGAAATGATAACAGGCTTGATGGTTGATTCAAGAATGAGGTTGAAATCAGGTATGATAATCACTATTGCATGATGAAGGACATAGGATGTGGAAGGGCTGGGGGGAGGCTGGGGTGGTGGATGAGAGGAAGTAAATAAGCAGCATTTTGGAAATTCTTGTAATGGAGAAAATCTGTAAGATTAGCAATAGGTTTGGATGACATGTCAAGAGATATATGTCTCCAGAACAGTGTCCACATCCTTTATTTGTGCTCATTACATGGAACATTTATAATGAATGCATGAATGAATGGATGTGTTTTGGAGTTTAATGGGAAAATAGAAAAATTATGAGAACTATTGACAACTAAAATAAAAAGGGTAATAATTACTCTTGTACTTATTTAATTAAGTTACATTAAGCATATAATTTGGGATACATACTCAGCTAACACACATCAAGTTATATCTGTACAAAGATGAATACAAAATAGCTAATTCTATTTTAAGTGCATATTGTTTTAGTATTTTAAAAAATATTTTCATATAAATTATATAACAACTATTCCCAAGAGTATGTAACAATTGTTCCATGTGTAGCACAATTTTTGCTTTTTATTCTGAAGAGAGGTTGTTGTGGCAAACTTAAAAAGAGAATGCTATTATAATTTATGGGAGAAGAAACAAGAATAATATAGCACTTCTCTCTTTTGAAATGAATGAGACTTTATTTCTGTTCCTGATGCAAACTGAGAAAAAATGCCAATGACTGCATCTGCATCTGTATATAACATCTCTTCCTTCACTACAAGAATATTTTAGAGCATATGTACATAGGCTTGTAGGAAACTGCTCATTCATTTCCTGGACAATCATACCTGAATAATCACAAAAAACTATATTAATTGCAATATTGTTTGGCCATTAGCTTATGCATATTTTTAGCTAACTCTTACATCTTAATTCAACCCATTTTTATCAACCTGTGTATTGTCACAAGACTGTGGTCTACCAGTAAAGTTCTGGCTTGCTGCTGGTGTCTTTCTCCTTCGGCAGCTACATGGTATCTCCTTGACTCTGCCTACTTACTCTCTATATCTCTGTTCAGATTTCCCACCTGGTTTTACTCTGCAAAGCCATTAGTCAAAACAGCTTTATTCATTAACCAATAAAAGCAACACATATGCAGAAGAATTTCCCTCATCATTTCCTCTTTTCTGTCTTATTGAAAGGAAGGTTTTTAAATTTAACATAGCAAAATTACTTATAACAAGTTATCAAGCAAGAATTAGAGTTACAGTATTTAGGCCATTTACATTTGGCAAATTAAGGAAAATACTCTATCAATCTATCCTATCATTGTGAATCTAAAGTTTTATATCTAATTTATCTTTGATAATTATAACTGTCTTTCTTCAACTCTATTAAATATTCCAGGAAGATATAATATAACCTAAGTAAACAAGAAGTACATTGTAAGCAACTTTCAAAACTTTAGAATTGACAGAGACATTTCACTACCTGGACAGTCACCCAAAGTTCTTCTGTAACATTGGGGCATTTATCTTAAGCTTACAGACACATAGTATCTGGCAGACTTTTTCATAAAGCAAGAAATTTGAAAAGCTGTTTCACCTATATTGTCAGTTTGTCAGTCACTTTCTTCAGTATCCTGCAGAATGTCTGGTAGACTCTTTCATGAAGCAGGAACCCTGGAGGACTGTTTCACTTTTTGGCAAGTTTAGCAGTCATTTTTCTGTGAGTCCTGATTTGTCCAGTTCATACAACATATCATGATGCAGTCCAGGAAAGAACAGTTTCTTGCCCAAATGGCTAGCCTTGTCACATTGAAGGAAATTCTATAACAAGTTTCTTTAATGCCCACCAAACTCTCTGAATTAATTGGTGCTGCCAGAAGCAGATATGTCTCACTGTTGAGAAACATCTAAGTTCTTAAAACATTTTAAATGTCATATTCTGTAGGTTTTTAAAAGATAAAACATTTTAAATGCCATATTCTGTAGGTTTTTAAACGATTTAGAGAATACCTATCCATCTGAAATATATCTCTGTACATCTAGAAAACCTAGCTAAC
>LOJH01050496.1:0-12670 GCA_001685095.1 Ellobius talpinus
GCTCACAACTGTCTGAAGATCCAGTTGTAGGGGATCTGACACCTTCACACCAATGCACATAAAAAAATAAAAATAAACCATAAAAAATATTTTCAAAAAAAAGATGTGAGAATCAGGAGCTGCAGGTGAGCTGACCCCAAACCAAGATGCTCCATAATGCCTTTCCCACATGGTGAACCAAAACAAACCCTTCCTATCTGAAGTTGCTTCTGGCAGGCAGCTTGTCACAACAATGAGAAAAGTAACCAATACATTTCACATAAGCCTTTCCAAAGTAGATGGTTAAAGTTGGGGGTGGTGAGGAAGGAAGGACAAAGAATGTTTTGTTGTTGTGGTCAGGTTTTTTTTTCCCTGAGGTGATGCAAATGTTCTAAAGTTATGATTGCTCTACACACCTGCAAGTGAACTAAAAACCACAGAAGTATGTGGATCATCCAGAAAGCTGGTATAAGTGGCTCAGAACCCTTAAAGCACCAGGCTGAAAGATACTGTGGCTCATAATTAAGCAGGGAAGCCTTGTATCTGTGGGCTGGTGGCTAGACCTGTCAGGTACCTGGTGGCAGGCGGGCACCCACTAAGGACGCTCACGTCTGGAGGACTATCACCATCCTAATAACTAACATTTGGAGGGGTTGCTCTCGGCTAGAGGCAGGCCCAGTACTTTGTGTCTCCATTCTGTCCTCAGTACATCACTGCCGTGTGGCCACCACTGAACCCTATTGTCACACACTGGAAATGAGGCTCTTAGGGTAAATGATTCCCCGGTGCTCCCTTTTGGTCTCCAGAAAGCTGGGACGGGAGCACCAAATGTCCCATACCTGGCCTCCTGCTCCAGCTGCTCCTCCAGCTGTGCAATCTTAGCCTCCAGTGCTGCGACAGTAGATTTGAGCTTGGCTTTGACAGCGCCCTCTACCTCTTGCAACTTGCTCCGGAGTTCCTTGTTCTGGCGCTCCACCTGCTGCCGTGCACTCTCATTCTTCTGAGCAGCACTGCGCTCTGCGGCCAGCTCATTGCTCAGTTGCTCAGCCTGGCGGAGTCAGAAAGCATTGAGCTGGGGTGGGTATCAGCAAGGCTACTGCCATGGTGGACCTGCATTCTCTCTCCACCCACTCTATTCCTTGTCGCCCCCCAAGACTCAGCTCAGAAGCCTCCTGTGTCACCTAGACTGAGCCAGGGACCTTGTGCTCAGTTCCGTCCATGCTCCCTAGCCCAGGCACTGATGGCTGCAGGATGGTCCAGGCACCCATCACATAGGGATGTTCAGGAAGCTTTCACTCCACAGAGGCACCAAGGACTCTTGGGACTGGGCAAAGAACAGTGCGGGAAAATAGCAGCGCCGTTCACCGTGGCCATGTAGTGAAGGGAACCAGATATGACCCTGCGGGTCTGTTCAGAGTTTTCTGAAGGGAGCAGACATTGCAGACATGATACTAGTGGACAAGGAATGCACTGGCTGGTTTTGTGGGTGAACTTGACACAAGTTAGAGTCATCAGAGGAAGAAGCCTCAGGTAAGGAAAAGCCATGAGATCCAGCTGTAGGACATTTTTTCATTTAGTGGTCAACTTTGCTCCTGTGTGGGGAATGTGGCCAAGTGGTTTTGCCTCACTGTAGCCCCGAAGTGGTCTTCTATTTTGAGTCTAGTGGCTGAGTGTCCAGTGTATGTGTTTTGTGTAGGGCAGAATCAGCCATCCAGAACTAAATGGGTAGGGCACCAGACAGGGACAGGTTGCTTACTGAGCCCACTGTGCTAACGTAAATGGCCTGAGGAGTTTCCCTTTACCCTAACCTTAGTATCTCCTACCTGCAAAGTGGCCTTGCGGACCCTGTCACTCATGGCCTCCATGTTGCCCTGTTCTTCTTCCAGCTCCTCCTCCAGCTGCGCAATCCTTGTCTCCAGGCGGCGCTTCTCATCCTGCAGTGTATTCCTGAGGGGAATGCAGCTGCCTTGGGGACCCACAGGCCCACCCAGTCATAGGACTCTCCCTGGAAAGGTGCTGTCTCAGGTGGCCCTCATTCTCTAACTTCAAGCTCAGGGTAGTCTAAAGTCATCCAAGATTACCTTGTGTCATGGTTTGAATATGAAATGTCCCTCACAAACTCTTGTACTTGGTTATCAACTAGTGGCCTCAGATAAGTGACTAGATTCTGAGGCTCTGGCTTAATAAATGGGTTAATTCCTTGATGGATTCAGAACATGATGGAATTCCTGGATGGTAAGAAGCTGGAAGTGGAGGCCAGTTGGGAGAAGTTGGTCACAGGGGAATAGGTTAGGTGTGTGTCCTTGGGAATCCACGCCCTTTTCCTGTCTGCCACAAGGTGCACAGTCTCTTTAATAGGCTCCTATGTCATGGTGTTCTTCACTAGTCTGAGTCCAGAATCAGCAGAATGGAAGACCTTGGACTGAATCCTCTGAAACCTGGATCAAAATAAGTCCTTTCTCCTTTAAATGGCCTCTTGAATATTTGAGCCACAGCAGAGCAAAATTAGATGCAACCTGCTAGGAAGTGGTGGGCCAGGATTCACACACTGACCAGCACCAGCAAAGCCAGAATGGGGTAGGAACGTCTATCTTTGTCCTTGACACTACTCATCCAGAATGAATGAAATGCCACCTTCCCAAATCCATAGGTGGGAAGACCATCAGGTAGAGCCTTTCCAAGCCTGGGTCTGACCTGTCAGGGCCCTGGTGAGCACTGGGTTTGCTGTCGCTGAAGTGAGGGTTCCAAGGTCCAACTGTCTCCTCTGCAGCCTTACCTTCCCGACAGGCTGCTAGCCAGCTCCTCAGCCAGCTCCTCCTTTTCCAGGTCAGCTTGCTTGCGAGCTCTCTCAGCTGCTGCCAGGTCCTGAGGCAGGAGAGAGAGGCTCTAGCTACCTTGCTCCCATCATCTGTCCTGCACAGTTGAAGTAGAGTTCCCCTTCTGAGCCCTTTGTGGGAGGGAAGCCAAGGGAAGGAAATCTGTGCCTAGGCCTGAGGCATCAGTGCGAGTCCCACACAGCTCCGTGCAAGGCTGTTACCAGCAGGGGGAGCCTCTACCTCCTGGAGCTGCATGAGGTCTGCCTCCAGGCTCTTGGCTTTCTTCTCGTTCTCCTTTGAGGTGGCAAAGATCTCATCTCTGGAGGCACGGGCATCGTCCAGCTCTCTCTGGAAGTCCTTCATCTGAGCCTGAATGAGTCAACAGGACAAGCAAGATCCACTTTCACTCACCTGGTTCTCACAAGGATGTTTATCTCTGCATGCCAACCCCTTGGAATTTCCAGTTTATGTTGGTGAATCCCTGATGTGTGCTTGGGCCCCAAGCCTCCAATGGCAGAATCCTCCATGTGAACTGAGGAGAGTGGACAAGAACCAGCAATGGTGCCTCACCAGAAAAACATTATCTGTGGCTAACTAGTGGCAGAGTCAGTCACGGGCCTGCACCTCAGACAGAGGCAGATTGCTTCCTGAGGTCTCTTACTGATGCACCGGGCCTGGGGAACTGTCTCTTCCTCCCTCCACCTATACTCCCTCCTCCCTGAACACAGTATCACCCACCTGCAGTTTTCGAAGCTGCTTGATGGCTTCCTCCCTCCCTTTGATGGCTGAGTCAGCCTGGAGCTCCAGGTCTTTCAGGTCCCCTTCCAGCTTTTTCTTGGCTGCTGCTGCCAGAGCCCTCTGCTTCCGCTCATCTTCCAGTTCTGTTTCATACTCATGCAGCTGAGCCAGGGAGAGAGGTACAGGCTATAGGGATGCCCCTCAGAGCCGGGGCTCACTTGGCTACTCCCTGAGCTCCCAGGGACTTAGAACAATCCCTTTATGTGGTGTATGTTGCTGGAGGGGGGGTGTCCACCTACCTCTACCTAGTAGGTTTTAGAGGCTGAATTTAGGTCACGAATCTTGGCAGCAAGTGGGGTGGAGGATGCAGGTGTCCCCAGTCACAGATGAAAGCTGGCTCACCTGCCGCTGTAGCTGCCTCCGCTTCTCCTCATTCTGTTCATCTCGAGCCTGGAGATCTCGTTCAAACTGGCCTTTGAGGGCCTGCATGTTGACCTCCAGCCGCAACTTGGCATCTTCAGTGGCCTGCAGCTCATCCTCCAGCTCCTCCAGCTGGGTTTTCATCTCTTCCATCTGGGTCTCCAAGGCACGCTTGGACTTCTCTAGTTCATGCACCTGGCAGGCAGAGTGGGCAGGGCATTTGCTTAAATGAAACTTCACCCTCACAGAATGGAGGCTCATGATACTAAAGCAGTGGCCCAGGTCACTAGGGTCTGACATGATTCCTGATGGCTTTGCCTCTCCCTGGTCTCCTGTGCCCACACCAGACTGATACACCTCACTGAGGCACTAGCTGATGAGATTCCGCACCACTTACGTTCTTGCCCACGTCATCCTTGGAGCTGACCAGGTCTTCCATCTCAGCTTTGAGCATTTTATTGGTCCTCTCCAGCTCCTCCTTGGCTTCCAAGGCCTCCTCCAGGGCCCGGGCTAGGGACAAAGCCTTTGTTTCTTTCTCCCTGGCCTCCGCTTCAGCTCGGTCCCTTTCATCCGCATACTTGGAAGAGATGTTCTTCTCCTCAGCTAACAACTGAAAGAACAGGAAACTGAGAGGCATCCTCAAAATACCTGAAGCTCATTGAAGCCCAGATATGAAGAAGCCCTGTCACACTGAAGGTGCCCAGTGCAAGTGTAAGCAATTTAGATACACATGGAAGTCAGTTAAGATAATCTTTCTCACTGCTAGAACAAACTGCCCATTGGGTTAGCACATCCTGCTCATGGGGACAAAATAACACTGAATGATGTTTTTGATGCATGACCACAAGTATCTTTCTTACAGAGTTAACTCATGTACCATCCTGAAGGTGTATGGTTATGCACATGCTTGGAGAAAAGTCAAAGATGACTCTGTTTCAACTTAACTCTCATCAGATGGAGGAGAGAGCAGTGTGTTACAGACTGTGACACCAAACCCAGACTTGCAGAATTCAGTAGACACAGATGATCAGCAAGGACCTCCCAACAGCTCGGGTGACACCAAAACCCACAGAATATGGACAGGAAGGCAGTGAAAACCTCTGGCCCTCTAGTCGATAATGAGACTATGGGTACAACTGACAGAATGACTGCTGGGAAAGGAGAAACCAGGGTGTCCTGCATGAGCTCAGCACAATGAGGTCTGTCAGGGAGCAGTGTCCCCTGAACTAGCATTTGGACTCACAGCACAATCTGTAAAAATAACCCCATGTCACATATAAAATCATCTTTTCTTCTCTTTTTGTTTTTTCAAGACAGGGTTTCTCTGTACTGTCCTGTACTGTACAGAGCCTGTCCTGGAACTAGCTCTGTAGACCAGGCTGGACTCGAACTCACAGAGATTTGCCTGCTTCTGCCTCCCACATGTGGGGATTAAAGGCATGCTCCACCAACGTGCAGCTAAAATCATCTTTAATAAGTAGAGGTAACACATATTAGAGCTAGTATTTAGAAGTTTGGGTCATAACAGGTGCATTTATCAGAACAATGTGACTGCACACTTAAAGGATGTATGCGTTGAAGCATATGTAAATTTACCTAAAGATATAAAATAATAATAACATTAGTGTTTTGAGACAGTCTTGCTATGTAGCCTAGCCTAGGCTGACCTTAATCTACAATCCTTCTGCTTCATCTTCCTGAGAGTCAGAATTTCAGGCCTGTGCCACTAAGTCTGGCTGCAAAAGTATTTTTTAATGTTTTTTTAACATTTATTTACATTTGTTTGTTTATGTGTGTGTGTGTGTGTGTGTGTGTGTGTGTCCTCAGGATAACCAGAGGACAATTTGTGGAAGCTGGTCTCTCCTTCCACCAAGTAGTTTTGACTTTAGGGGCTGAATTTAGGTCATGAATCTTGGCAGCAAGTAAGTACTTTACAAATTGAGCCATCTCATCAGTCCGAGTATCTTTTAACATGCAATGTGACATGCTAAGGGAGAAGGGCACAGATGTCTGTGATCTGCTTTGAAATGTACCCAAAATATTAAATATGTTAGTTTGTTGTGATTGATCTTCATTATAAATAACTAGGATAGAGCTAGGCATGGTGGCACACACCTTTAATCTGAGAACCCGGGAGGCAGAGACAGGCAGATGTCTGTGAGTCTAAGGCCAGCCTGGTCTACACTGTGAGTTCCAGGCCAACTAGGGATGCATAGTAAGATCCTCTCCCCCTCTTAGCCCCCCAAAGTAGGTTAAAGGCATGTAGCACGGTATTAATGGATGATTCTGGCAGTGACTACACAATTGCCTTAACTTTCACATAACGAGGCATTTGGGGAAAGTGGGATACACTCTGAGGGAGGGGCTGTGCCTTAGTGGATAGAATGTTTGCCTACCATTCAGGAAGCCCTGGGTTCAGTCCTCAGTACTGCATAAAACTGAGTATGGCACACCAGTGACCCCAGAGCTCCAAAGGTGGAGGCAGGAGGATTAGAAATTCAGAAACTCAAAGTCAAGTATAGCTACATAGTGAGTTCAAGACTAGCCTGGCCAACAGGAGACTGCCTCAAAGAAAGTGGAAATTAAATGATGTGCTCTGGAGAACAGATGCTTAGAACTACTTATAACACACAGCAGTGCTCCCTGAGTGCATGGGATAAATGACCCTCGCTTTTTTAGGCCTTGTATCAGCCTATGGCTATGTATGTGGGCAATTTTTACAGTGTTTGTGCTTAGAAGAATCTCAGTGTTAAGCATTCTAATGTGTTCATGCCCTGACCAAGTGGCCCTCATATGTCATGGTCACCTAAGAAGAGACAAGATAGCCTTCCACTGATTCCAGCAAAGTCCAGATGAGATTCAGACTTCCAGTGCCACCACAGTGCCACACAGAAATCACCTCTCCCCACGTTCAAGGACAGGGCGGTGAGCTCTTAGACCTACCTGATCAAATTTCTTCTGCTTCTTCTCCAGATTGGATACCAGTTGCCTCTGGTTGTCCAAGTCCACGACCAAGTCATCCAGCTCCTGCTGAAGCCTGTTTTTAGTCTTCTCCAGTTTGTCATAAGCGGCGGCCTTTTCCTCATACTGCTGATTGAGACCCTCCATCTCCTTCTGCAGCCTCTTCTTCCCCTCCTCCATGGCCTCCAGGGTGCTTGCGAAGTCCTGCAGCTTCTTCTTAGAGTCTGAGAGCTGGAATGGCCAAAAGTTGGGCTCTGAGAAGGGAACTTTCTTTCTCCTCACCGAGGAAATCCAACATCAGAGAGAGCTAGTGAGCAAACAAACCACACAGACCCAGAGGAGAAGAAAGGACCTGTGAGGACCCCAGAGAAGAGGAGTCACAGTGTACCCTGGAGGTGAGGAGAGGACCCACTGTGGTCCCCAGAAGAGAGGTGAGGATGCATGATGGGCCCCAGCATGCTGTCCACACCTGAATGTTCAGGGTGGAGACGTGGCGTTCCAGATTTTGCTTGGCCTCTGTCTCCTCATCTAGCTGGTCCTGGAGGCTGTTCCTCTCATCTTCCAACTGACGCAGCTTGGTGGACACATTGAGTTTCTGCCGGGTTTCTTCTTGTAGTAGCTCCTACAAGGGAAGGCATGCATGGCGGGTCCAGGGATGCCCCCAAGGAAGTAGACACTCCAGGTCTCCCAGATGGTACTCACTTGAGTATCCTGAAGCTGGGATCCAAGGGACGCCACATCCTTGGCCAGTTTGATGGCCTTGCCCTCTGCATCATTGAGCATGCTTGTGACACTCTCCACTTCATTCTGAGGGGGTGAGAGACTGGTGAGTTGAAAGTCATATCACAGAACAAGAAGAGCCCTTTTTACTCAGAGTACATCACGCACCTTTGTGGGAAGGGAGCATAGAACCTCTTTGGTGATGGCCGTAAAGGTAATGGAAGAGCAGTGGGTAGGAGAGAGAGCAGGACCTACAGTTTCCTCTCCAGTGCTAAGGAGTGAACAAATCAGGACTGACTTTCAACACTGGGACTCTCAGATCTGCAGCTCATCTCTGCCAGCTTTGGTGGGGATTTGGAATCCAATAAGGTGGATCCTAACTGGACCCAGTCAATACAATGGGGCTCTGGTAGGATCTTAGAACTACAGAGTTCTCAGGCCAGGATTCCCAACTTGTAGTTGATGGGTTCCAGAAGGAGCCACAGACCATGAGGTTTTAACAAAAAGAATTCACACAAGGGAATGCAAGGATGCATCTCGAGGAAGCCAACTTGCTGGCAGCCACAGGGACTTGGGAGGCTGGACAGAGGTCTCTTACAGTACAGCAGCAGCCTAGGGATGCTGGCCTCACCTGTAGCTTGTGAACCTTGTCACTGAGCTCAGCCCGGGCACGCTCCCCGTCGCTGCACTTGGATAGCACCTCCTGCAGCTGCACCTCCAGCTTCTTCTTCTTGTGCTCCACCTCCTGCTTTGCCTGGCCCAGAACACGCAGCTCCCCGGCCAGATCCGCATTCTCTTTCTCCAATGTCTGCTTGTTTTTGTCTAGATTTGCCTTGGCCTGCCGAGGGAAGCAGAGAGAGGTGGACTTGTCCTCTCTGTCCCTCTTTCTAGTCCATCTCATCCAAGGGAAGGGGCAAAGGGAGCATAGAACTTCTGTAGTACTCCTGGGATTCCAGTTTTCTAACCCTAACCCTATCAACCCGCTTTCATAACCTTCAGGCCTGCTCTGTATGGGTTACCAAATTTTAGGACATTTCCCAGGAAAATATGAATTCCCAGCTCTTTTTTTTACAACTTCATGTTCTATCTTGTGATTATGGGACTCTTTACTCAGATGGCCACACTTGTCAAAATGTGTTGAAAGGTACACTTAAAGTTGATGAATTTAAACTGGGTGGTGATGGTGCATGCCTTTAATCCCAGCACTTGAGAGGCAAAGACAGGTTTGTCTCTGTGAGTTCAAGGCCAGCCTGCTCTACAGAAAGGACAGCCAAGGTTACCCAGAGAAATCCTGTGTCAAAATAAATAAATAAATAAATAAATAAATAAATAAAAAAAAATTGGTGAGTTTAGCCAGGTGTGGTAGCACACACCTGTAATCCCAGCACTCAGGAGGCAAACCCTGAATGTGAGGCTAGAGTTATCTAATAAGACCCTGTCTCAAAAGAAGAAACAGAGGGTAGAGAAAGAAAGGAGGGCAGGCCATGGTGGTTTATGCCTGTAATCCCAGCACTCCAACTGAAGCAGGTGGATTATCATGAGTTCCAAGACAGCCTGGGGTATAGAATGAGACCCTATCTAAAAATAAGAAAAGTGTGGGGTGTGGGGAGCCTGTTTACATATTTCAATAATTCTGACTCCCAAAAAGCAAACTATAGACCTGGTCTTACCTTCCCTCAAGGCAAAAAGCAGTTGACGTAGCAGTGCCTGCTCTGTTACGGGGGCAGGCCCACTCCACTTGACTGACTGCCCCCAACTCCTTGTTATCTTTCACAGATTGTCTAATTTCCCTGCTATATCTGTGATCAATTTATTTTACCTAGCCAGCTCCTGTGGGTCACCTAAGGAAGAGTTAGAAACAGGAAATAGGAGGGGACTTCAGCTAGTGAGGAGGATGCTTTGCAGCTCCTGAGTCTAGGCAAACCACCCGGCTTCTAGATCTCCCACAACATATCTGGGCTACACAATTCCTCTAAATCTGAGAATCACAAATCTCATAGCTTTTTGGGTTGTAGGATATTTGTATCTGTACATAGAGAAGCACCTTGGGGGATGGCTCAGATTGAACGTGATTTGCCTACTTCTCACAGACTATGTCCACGTAGCCTAAAGATATTTTTATCAAGTATCTCGGTACACCTGCATTCTGACTATGACCCATCCCTTGAGGTCTAGGGTAGGGTTTTTCACTTGTCATGCACAGAACTTCTGAGTTTTAGGAACATTTCAAGATCCAAAGTTCTAGACAAGGTGAAATCAGCCGTCCTGATGTGTTTCTGGGGTGTTTCCTGAGCACACACCCTTTTGAACTGCTCCAGCTGCTCCGTGAGTTCCTCCATAGCTTGTGTGTGCTTCTGCCTCATCTCCTGGACCTGGGCCTCATGCGAACGTGTCTCCTCATCCAGGGCCTTCTTCAGCACTGTCACCTCCTGTTCCCTCTTGGCTCTAGGGGAGAAGAACACAGTGGATGACACTCAGGTTTGCCTGTGACAATGCTGTGCAAGGGGACAAGAGGTCTCCTGGTGCTCAGAGCTGAAGTTCTCCTTCACCGTGTGAGCCAGAGTGACTTGCCGAAGCTCGCTAACCTGCAGTGTTGCATCAGCTGTGCGATGGAGAGCATGTTAGTTGCTCCCAGAACCTCTTAAGGCTGGAAAACCAGCATAGAAACTATAAGTAAGAGTATGTCCCTTAAATATTAGCACTTCTTGGATTTATCCAGCACTTACTGGATACCATGCCCTGAGCTAAGATTTTTTTCCTTGAAATAGAATTTCACTCACTACATAGCCTAGGCTGGTCTCAAATTCACAATCCTCCTGCCTCCACTTCTGAGTACTAAGATTATAAGCATGAGCCACCAGGCCCAGCTGGACATGATTTTCAATACATAGCATCTCATTCTCACAGAAACTCCACAAAGCAGTGGTGTCATTTCCCACAGGGTCACAACTATCGTGTGACAGAGCTACAAGATGAAGCCAGCCTGACTTGGAGTTTTAGCCACTGCTCTGGGTTTTTCTCCATCTCTAGCCAGGTGGGAGGGAAACAAAAGGAGGGACTAACCTTTGTATACATATAAAACCCAAAGTGTGGGGAATCCCTACCGCAGGACATGCTTGAAAGGTTTACATGCTCATTAAATGAATAGATGGCCTATGTTCACCAGAGGCAGAATATTGTCTGGGATATGGTTTGTTTCCTCTATTTACTTGGTAGTGAATCTTAAATTGGAGACCAATATAATGAATATTATTTTTAAAATTTAACATAAAACATACACATGCACACATACAGTGAAAGAAATTACTTAAAAACCCTAACTATGGGTGGAACTGGAAGAAATTTCCTTTTGACATCTGTTCTATCATTTTAAAGTTGTTTTTCAATTCTGCACTACTGCTCTCTTGCAGATAAAACTAAACATACTCATGTTCTAGACATAAACAGGAAGGGCAATGATTTCAGATTTGCTTGGAGTCCACAGCCTCTGGGGCCCAGCCCCGTACCTGAGCTCCTGTTGTGTGGCTGTGCTGTCCAGTGTATCCTCCAACTCTGTCTTCAGGGCTTCCAGCTCCTCCCCCAGGTCTCGCTTCTGCTTCTCAGCCTTGTTCCTGGCAGCCCGCTCTGAGTCCAAGTCCTCCTGTAGGTCTGAGACATGGCCCTCCAGCTCTCGAATCTTCTTTAGAGCATTGTTTTTCTGGGCAATCTCTTCATCAAGCCTGCCCGGGATGGAGAACCCAGATTAAGACCCCACAGCCAAGGCTATCCAATGACACCAAAAACTGTTCTGGGGTTGGCTCCTGTGTCCCAAAGTGTAGGAGGCTCAGCTTAAAGAAAGTGTCAATCCCAAGGGCCTATTTCCTTCAATGGAAGGAAATGAATGGCGCCTAATCACCTGAAATGCCACAGTGAAAAGTGGTCCATCAACCTGGTGATTCTTTGCTCTTGTATTAGGAGCCAGCCTCTACCTGAATTCACCAATATCCTGAGCATTGTTTAGGCCCTGATCCTGCAGTGAATAGAACCCATCCTATGAAAGAGGCCCCTCGTACTTTACATCCTCCATCAATAAAATCTATCCCTATGCTCATCATAGATCCTTCTGGAGGCCTAGCGCTGAGCTCTGGTCCTGTTGCATGGTGGAGCTAACATCTCTTTATTTCTAAGACAAAAAGCTGTCCATAAAGCTGTGATCCTCCTGCTTCAGTCTCCTGAGTGTTAGGGTTATGTATATACCATCACATTCAGCTTTGCTGTCCAACTTGACTATGATGAATGGGAAGGCCCGGGATGAAGGTCAGGCAGGTGCTCTGATGTGCTTACAGCCCAGTGGCTTCCAAAGAGATCAGGGTCTTTCTGGGTACATGCTACTGCTCCAGCACAGACTAATACACTGGAGTGACATTTTCATTAGTTACCCAAGTTCTGCCATGTACTCCAAGTTAGAAAAGAGAGATGAGCCAGGAGACTAATCAAAAAGCCTGGGGTTCGAGCCCCAGCTCTGCCTTTTACAAGCAGTGTGGGCAGGTAGTTGTGTCCCCAGAGAAGTGAGTGTAAGTGTGGTACAGTAGTGTCCAAGGGTGCTTCTGGGAATGAACTGAACACACAACACGCTACACAGATTGTCACTTGCTGCTGCCATATGCGCAGCCTGAAGCCAAATGCCAGGAAAAGGAAGAGCAGAGGGACTAGGAGGGCAGCTGACTCAGGTTGTGTGATCAGAAGTGTGGCCAGAAGCTGGGGGAAGCCGCCTGCTCAGAGAGTAGGATGGGGAGGATGAAAGCCTCAGATGACAAATTCTGGGCACCCCAGATGCTGCGATCCCATTGGAGTAGAGGAACTGCAGAGAGGATAAGTTTGGAGGGAAGAGAAGTCAAATGTGAGGTTTAGGGGTGAGAGCATAGTTGGGAAGGCTTGCAGGAGACCTGGTCTGAGAAACAACATCCATTCCAAGGGCCTGAAGCCACCTCCAAAACCAGAGGGTCTCTGGACACAGACACACACACACACACACACACACACACACACACACACAC
>LOJH01050498.1:0-12669 GCA_001685095.1 Ellobius talpinus
TGGGTTAGAATCTTCCCGGTAAGCCACGACCCCATGATGATACATAGATTACTATATATGGGTTAAGCAATATGTGAGAGTTATCCAAGAAGAGAATAGATATAATGGGCCAGGCAGTGCTTAAATGAATACAATTTGCGTGTTGTTATTTTGGGGTATAAGCTAGCTGTGTGGGACCTGGGTGGGATGAAAAGCAGGCCCGCTCACCTCTTTGATACAGAATGGCACCTACTCTCCCTATCTACTACAATTCTACATGCAGCATAAAGTCAGAGCAGCAATGATTGTTGATGTTGCCTTTCCTTCAGTGTGTATTTTTGTTTTCCTTATGAAACATCAGTTCTCCATATGTGTGTAAGTTTGTGTCTAAACCAAACTTACCAAATCAAGTTCAAGTTCATTGATCAATATGTCTGTCTTGTTGACAATACCATTCTGCTTTAATTACTGTAAACCTGCGGTAAGATTTGAGAACAAATGTCCAACAGTTCTTTTATTATTCAGGATGGTTTTAGCAATCCTTTGTGTGTGTGTTTGTGTCTGTGTGTTTCAATATGAAGCTAAATTTTGTTGCTGAAAGTTCTATGAAGAATTGCCTTGGAAATTTGATAGGGATTGTATTGAATCTGTAGAATGATTTTCACAGGAGGGCCATTTTCATTTTGTTAATTCTAAAGTCTATGCACATGAGAGATTTTTACATCTTTTAATATCTTCTTCAATTTCTGTTTTCAGTGTCTTTTTTTCTTTTTTATCATACAAGTCTTTCACTTGTTTGGTTAAAGTCACCACAAGAAATTTTATATTCTATGAAATTATTGTGAAGGATGTTATTTCTCTGATTTCTGTCTATTTTTCATTTGTATATAGGAAGGGTACTGATTTGTTAGTTGATTTTGTATTTCTCTACTTTGCTGAATATTTTTGTCAGTTGTAGGGGTTTTCTAGTGGAATTTTTAGTATCAATTATATATACTATCTTATGTCCTGCAAATAAATATAACTCATCCTCTTTTCTTCCAATTTCTTTCCTCCTATCTCCTCCAATTGCCTCATTGCGTTAGCTAAGCATTCAAGTATTTTGTTGAATATGTATGGCAAGAGTGGACAACCTTTTCTTATCTCTTAATTTAATGGCATTGCATTGGATATCTCACCATTAAAGTTGATGTTAGCTACAGACTTGCTGTAAATGGTCTTTATTATGTTGAGCTTTGTCCATAGTGTCCATAATATCCCCAAAACATTTATCACAAAGGGTTGTTTGATTGTGTTAAAGACCTATTCTGCAATTAATGAGTGACCATGCATTTTTTGTCTTTCAGTTTGTTAAATTGGTGGATTATGTTCATAGATTTATAAATGTTGAACCACCCTGAATCTCTAGGATGAAGTCACCTTGATCATGATGATCTACTGATAACTTCTGTATGAACAACACACTGTTGAATGAAACATAGGTCTAGACAGAAATCAAGTAATTAAGAACTTTCTAGATTTATGTATAAATTTCTGTGTTGTAAGCTCATTATATGCATGGTAGTTTTATAATATATTACTACGAATAAGTTAAGACAATGTTTATTCGACTCAACATCATAGATTTCACAGTGAAGAAGAAAAAGAAAAAAATAAATAAAAGGTATTCCAGAAAATAATTTAAAATGTGTTTCTAGACATTATGGTAATGATAATGTGAACAAAGTATCTCTGGTATGCAGAGGCTAAATGTAAGAATAGTGCCATGGATATGAAGAATGATAATTATTATGAATTTCACCTAGGTACTAAAGGTGAACAGACACACACACATTCATATATATATGAATTCATATATATATATATAGTTTCTTTGTCTGTGTGTTTATTTGCAGTTACTCTTGGAGTTTCTTTGTGAAGAAAACACAAATTACTCACTGGCTATTAACTTACAGTATATAGTAACTTAGTCCTTAATCACTGGTCATCATGGTGTTGAAGAACTGCTTTAATGATGATCCTCCCAACAAGAAAGTAAAAGTCAAAAAATTACTGTGTTAATATAATTGTTGTTCAATTAACAGTTGCTGTATTAGAAGAGTATAATGTCTTATGAACTACAGAATTGCAAGGGAAATTTTACAGTGGAAGTACGATTTTCCTCTAAAACTTTGCTTTACAGTTCTCCTGGACTTTTCCAAGATAATGATTTATCATTCAATTATGAATTTTATGTGTTATTTACATTGACACAGGCACAATAGTCTTATGTATGTTTGGTAGTTCCTTTACTATCTTGAGTTTCACGGTGACAAACATACAATTCATAGATATATTTTTTTCTGTGTGACAAGCTATTTAAAACCTAGATCCCTTGAAGTTAAAGTTAATGATTGGCTTGGTGAGTGCATTCTTCTGTTGGTCCCAGCTGTGGTCATGCATTTATCTGTTGCGAGCATCTGGTCAAGTAGGTAGATCTTCTTCAGGGAGATGATTAGCTGGCAGCTGGGACCACAAAAGCTTATAGGGTACATGTTCTCCTTCACCCTGCAGTCTAATTCAGGGCCACTCATTTGATGACATTATATTACAAAATGTCAAGTAAAGCAAAATCCCAGTGTGTGTATGTTCTTCACTTTGACAGATAACCCTTTCTCCTTGGCTAAGGTCAGGCACATAGACATAAGAGTTTCAAAGCAAGAGAATTCATCCAGCTTAGAAAAGAAAATTATCAATATTTTTGCAATGTCTCATACTTTTTAATCATTCACATTGTTTACCCATGCTTATATAATATGTATACTGTATTCTCACAGTCTCAAAATTTTGTTTTATGTCTGAAGTTTCAAATCATTAGATGTTCAAGAATTCCTAACATAACTTTATATAACACTTATATCTGTTATTAGCTCTCTAAACAATATTAAATCTTCCTATATATTGATTTCTGTTGGTTCTGTTGCAGATTTATTAAGTTCTGCACATTTGATTTTATTTTCAAATTACAATAAGGTCAAAATCTGTAATCCATATAATTTTTACACTCAATACACTCAATCTTAATAATATTAGCCATACCTAGCCTGAATATGAACATTTTTGAATGATGAAAAAGGTTAATAATCTTTCAATAAATTGTTCAAACAGTCATTTAAAATATGTTTGATGGGAGGAGATGGTTTTTACATGAAAAATATCTAATGTTCAAAAATTACAGAATGACAACTAGGTAAGAATCTGACATGACAGTATCAAAATGAATACTTAATTTATGTAAATTATGACAGTTTAAACTTCAGTTGATAATTAATGGTATCTTAGATATTATTCATATACTCATATGTACAAATATATAAAAAATTCTTTGGTAAATATCAGAAGCTATACCTATAACTCTGATTTCTAATGAATTATTTTAATTTTTTATATTGTTCAGGTAAATTCTAACCACCTGCCAGCACAAACAGCCTGGGATAAAAACTAATGTGTGATACAATAAAGGTTTCTTTTGGTCACCCTTTCCTTTTAAACCAGGTGAATCCAGAACAGCCAGATTTATTTGAAAATATGATGTGAAACTGGTTCTGATTTAAAGCCCTCTGTTTTCAGTGTGTAGAATATGTGAAATTTTTTGTGAATGACAATGCATGCTCACAGTTATTGTAACTGTACTCATCTCTAGAGAGGGATCTCTGCTAGTCAGCATATTTGTTTCTCTGTGTCTTTCTACTACTTGGTCTTCTTGAATTGGGGGTATTTCTGTGTCTCTAGACATATTATACTGTCTATGCATGAAATACTAGTAAGGTGTTTGTGCATATAATTTGCTCATTCGTTTATTTGCCAAACAAACACTTGCAATGGAATTTTGAAGAATTTTCAATGGCATTATTCATTAGGGTACATAAAATCTATGACAACAGAGTGCAGAAATCAGAAGCTAATTTAATTAAGAATTAAAATACTTATCAGATGCAACTAGTATATTAATTCTAGTTTGGGGACCAAATTTGTCTTCTTATATTATAGACCTAGTAGTATGTATTAAAAATATCAGTTCATGGATTCCTGGAAATATCAAAATATTATTATTTGATATCATAAGATATACCACAAGGAATGTTACTGTTACAATATTTATTAATCATCATTCAAAATAAGACTAGGCTAATATCCCTACCAAGATATTTCAATAATAATGAATTTTATTTCTTTTAAAAGTAATTCTCATCATTAGTACCTAGTGGGAGAAGAAAAGTCACACACTCTTCTGGGGCTCCCTTCTCCTCCTGCTTATAGGAGAGAACACTGGAAGATAGAGAGAGAAAGAGAGAGAGACAGAGAAACAGAGACAGGACAAAGACACAGAGAGAGAATGATTCATGTCCTGTGGAAAGAGGCAGATAGAAGGCTAAGAGGAGGAAGTTGATATAGTTGGCATGCTTGCCATCCAGGGATGTTGTGAAGTACAGGGCTGGGCTGATGCCAAGGGCCATGTCTGGATCCATGGTCTTGCTTCCACATCGGTCTTTGTTCATATCGTTGATTTCTGCTACCACCAAAAGACAAAGGACAAGAGGATAGGGATGCAGAGAGGTGGCCCCTCCCTTTACTGGCTTCAGCACTAGCGTGAAGAAACCCTTTACCTTAGCTGGCACAGAGCTGACCCTTCAATGGAGGTGCAGGTGAGCCAGCCCTGAGGAAGTCAGCAAGAGAGAGCTGGTCCCACTACTCCTCTGTCAGGTGGTGGCATAGCTATAGCATATATGCCCTCCTCAACCCTCACCCCTTGCCACCTGATGCAGGTAGGAAAGAAAGCTCTGGGGTCAAGAGAGTGAGTGAGCTGGTCCTGCCTCTCACTGGCTGTAATGCTCTGTAATGCCCCTCTCCTTGGCGGCACAGTAGAACTGACCCTGTTGGCAGAGGTGTGTGCAAGCTGGTCCCAAGGACAGGAGTGTGGGAGACCTGGCCCTGCTCCCCTCATCTGCCATTGGTGGTTCATTATCTGGGGCAGACAGGAGAACTGAAACTGCCACCTCACCAATTGCAGCACTCAGGAAAGTGGACTCAGCACTTCACCTTGGCAGCATGGTAAAAGGGACCATGTTCACAGGGTAATTAGTGAGCCACCCAAGAGCATGAACACTCTCTCACCCAGGGAGAGCTGACTCCTCTGGTCCTAAGGTCATAAGAGTGGGAGAGCTTGCCCTGCCCCTCACCACCTGAAGCACTTTGGAGTGCAGGCCCTGTATCTTGCCTGGGAAGCACAGTAGAGCTTACCCTGTTGGTGGGGCCGTAGGTGATCTGCCCCCAAGGGTGAGAGCATGGGAGAGCTGACTTGGCCCCTCCCATCTGCCAGGTGTTGTCATGGATAATGGAACGATGCTGTGTACCATCTTGCCATCACAACTTGTGGTGGGTAGAAGATCTGGCGTTGGGCACATGGGAGTGGGAGAACTGGTTTTGCCCCTCACCAGCTGCTGCACTGAGGAGAGTGGACCCACCACCTCACCTTGTCAACAAAGTCAGTCGAGCTGGCCCTGTCCGTGTGGGTGCTCTTGAGCTGATCTCCAAGGCTTGAATGCATGAAAACTGGTCCTGCCCCCTTGCTCTTTGCTGCATAAGTGATCTAGCTGGAGAAAGTAATAGAGAGCTTGCTCTGGTGATGACGATGAGGGAGTACTGGTAGGCTAATCAACCCATATTCCACCCAGGCCCAGAAACAGGGCTATGAGTTGGCCCACCCCAACATCCATCCCATTGATAATCTACTGGAGCACATAAAGGGGCCAGTCCTGCAGATTCAAAGCTGCAAGATAGCCATGAAACAGGGAAACAGCAGGATGTTTAAGAATAGTACCAATGAGAGCTCAGCAGAAGGCAGAGACCTTGAATCAATCCAATAACTCACTGCAGTTAAAGCTTACAAGTAAAGATCTATAGACAAAAGAGTACACTGTGTGACTCAATGTGTCACACTGTGACTTCCACAATGAGATTGCTTTCCTTTTAAGTTTTATTTTATTTTGTCTTGTGAGGGATACACAACAGTTGCAGAGGGAAGGTGGAGAGATATAAGATGAATGGGATCAGGATGCATGATGTGAAATTCATAAAGAATTGATGACAAGTTTTAAAAAAACACACAAAAATTTTTATATTATACTTAACTGCTGAAGGCCTTTCAGGTCTCTTCTGTTTGCAGGGATTAAGTTTCAGGAGGTAAGAGATGAACGTGAGATGTTTAAAATATCCAGATCAATGAATTGGCACTAAAACTTTCCAATGTATAAGTAACACCTACATGCAGCAAAAATTATTATCTTAAGAAGAAAATCTGTCCTATAGGAGCAGAAACTGTAATAAACTGGTTGCTAAGAAATAAACACTTAAATTAATTCACAGTCGGTATGAAAATTTGATCACCTGAACTTGTTCTTCTACAGTCCACCTTTTCTTTCCTTTGTTCTATTTCTTTTTTTTAAGATTTATTTATTATGTATACAACGTTCTACCTCCATGTATGCCCACATGCCAGAGGAGGGTGCCAGATCTCAGTACAGATGGTTGTGAGTCACCATGTGGTTGTTGGGAATCGAACTCAGGACCTCTGGAAGAGCAGCCAGTGCTCTTAACCTCTGAGCCATCTCTCCAGCCCCCCTTTGTTATATTTCTTATTTGTTTGTTTTTAATATTTGACATTGAGCACAATATTTTATTGGCACATGTTATATAACATTCTTTGTCCAGCACAATTTAAAAAAATAGAGAATTCTCTAATTATTTATTTCCTTCATATCTATTCATTTTTTCCAGGTTCTGTTTTATTTACTCAACTACATCTTCAATAAACAGCTTATATATGGAACACTGCTATCTTAGACTTATGAATAACTTAGGCAACCATTACCAATTTTCTTTGTTGTTGAATATAGATTATTTATTCATACAATGAAGTGTAATTCTGGTTTACCTAACCCAACTGCTTTCAGAACTTTCCACCTTCCCACCCACCCATACCCACACTCTTACTTGCCCTTTCTCATTAGAAAAACAAACTAGAATCTAAAAAAAGAAAAAGGAAAACAAATAAACTCTAATAGGAAAATAGAAATTGAAAAGAACAGAAATGAAGATCCCCCAAAAGCATAAGAAACACATATAGACACAGAAAGTATAATAAACACATAGATATCGAAACATGCATATTTCACACACAATAATCTCAGAAAGAAACACAATTAAAAATCATAATATATAAGCAAAAGATCAGAAGGAGAAAAATAAAATTTCTAAAAGAAACACACAAGCCATTATGAGGGAAAAAATAATTCCTTTTGTATTGATTATCTACTAATGGGCATGTGGTCTTTCCTTAAAGTGTAGTGTGTACAACCTGTGAGACTCCACCAAAGTGAAATATTTTTTGATTTGCAAGAAGGTATTAATTGGAGATCATATCGAAGTTAGGGATGGGGCTTTTGTCCATTTTCTCTTTCCATGTTAGGGCCCTGTCTGTCTTAGACCTGTTCAGGCCTCGTGCATGCTGCACAACTCTTTGACTTCATTTCTCGTATCAATCTTGTTGTGTCTAGAAGGCCTTGTCTTCTTGGCATCTCCCATTCCCATTGGCTGTTAAAATATTTTGGCCTCTGCCCCTGCTTCTTTCAGTAGCTGGATGAAGGCTCTATGTTGACTTTTAAGATAGTCATAAATCTGGGGCAGACTGTGGGCCACTGGCAATGAGATGAGAATTTATCCCTACTGCTTCTACTGGCTATTTGGAACCCATTCTCTTTGGAGGGATAGTTTGCTCAGCCTAGATATTGTGGGGAGGGTCTTGGTCCTATCTCAAAGCAATATGCTAGGCTTTGTTGACTCCCCATGGAGTTGACTCCCACTCTGAGGAGTGGATGGGGCAGGAGTGGGGAGGAAGGTGAGGGAATGGAGGAGGGGAAGGAGTGGGAACTGGAATTGGTATGTAAAATGAGAAAAGATCTCTTTTTAAAATTTGTAAAAAGGAAAGAAATATTTTGGCCTACTCATTCAATATTCTTCTGAGCCTAAAGAAGGAATTTGATGGAGGCATCCCATTTAGGATTGAGTGTTCCAAGATCTGACATGCTTGGCACTCCATGCTGTAGTGTGTTTCTGTATTTGTTCCCATCTACTGCAGGAAAAAAAACTGTCTACTGATGTCTAAGCAAGATACAGATTAATGAGTATACAAAAATGTCATTAAGAATCAAAATATTACTACATTCTTTTAGCAGAAGAGTGGTATTAGGTTTTTCCCTAGGTCCACAGTCTATCTAGTCTAAGGTCCTTGGCCAACCAAATAGTATTGGACAAGAATTTCATCTCAGGAATTGGGCCTGGAATCCAGTAAGAGTTTAGATGACTATGTATGTCTACCACTTTTTATCTCTATAGTAGCAGGTAACCTGCAGAAAGTCAAACTTGTTGATTAAAGTATTCATAGCTAAGATGATGCTTATCTTTGTCTTCTGAGAGTATGCAGAATATGCTAATATTCAATAACATGAATATTATACTATAACAATAGAATACTAGACAAAATGTATAAAGCCTCTATGTAGGCACTAGGTAAATTTCCCTGTGTTTAGTTGGTTATATACATGTTTTCTTCAGAAATAGGGCATTGAAATTTGTTTCCAGAGATCAAATAATAACTTTGGAAATTTGTTTGAGATTTCCATATGGCAACTTTGACCAACAACTCAATTAGTTATAACCCATTCCTGGGACATGTGGTTTCATCCAGTGAAGAGAAATTTCTAGTTGTGGCTTTCTTTCCCCTGTCCTTTAGTGATTCCATTTATATTTCACTCATATATGTATATATTTTGAGAAGCTTCTACTGCAGTGGTTTTTCATATGAGCCCTCAAATACCTTTAGATTTAAACTGTCCATCCCAGTATCCCCTCTGTTAACACCTCTTCCTTCCATTTCTCTGATTGTTCCTCACATTCCAGTCCCCCCTTCTACCCAAAACTTTCTATTCTACTACCTATTTCTATTTCCTATGGAGACACCTTCCCCTAGTCCCTTACTCTATAACTAACCCCATTGGTTATACAGAGTATATTGTGCTTTTCAAAGTCTTAGGAGCTAACACACACATGTATAAGTGAATATATAATATATTTGCCTTTGGGGGTGTCTGAGTTACTCAATCAGAATTATTTTTAGATAGGTAACCATATCTTGGAATCTCATCTTTATTAAAATGTTATCACAATAGGTGCTTATTTAGTGTAATAAGAAACATTTCTCATGATATGGAAAATAGTCTAAGATAAAAGAAAAAACACCAGATTTTTCTTCCTTACCTTAGGCTTCACAGTCTGTGTCTTGTACAGAGATTATGAAAAGTTTCCATAGGCAAATGATATAGGTTATATACTATTTCATTGCATTGTAAGTAATATGATTAAGTAATCAAATATTGCATTAACTCCAAAGCCTTACATTACAAGCTTTTAGATAGACATAGCATGGGATTGGCATATTAAGAGAATTACATGTTTGTATATATTTAAAAGGAACAAGGAGGTCATCACTAATGCTTTCCACAGTGATACTTGTTTAGGGACAAAACAAGATAAAAACTTTTGGAGATAACAGGTCATGCTTAGGAACATTTTAACTATGCCTTCATTTCTGTCACTAAAACATCAAAAAATCTCCAAACAATAGTTAAAATTTTATCATATTTCATATAAAACTGTTAAAAGCTGTTAAAATAAATGAGGACTTTCATTTTATCTCTCTTTTTCTTACAAATTGCCTTTACTTGTTTGAAAATCAGCCGCACATTTCTGCCTCAAATTCACTACTCACAGGACTCTTTAGTATAATGGTATGCTTTGAATTTAAAGAGTAAATTAAAAACACAATCACAGTTTAAAATACAGTGTCATGGGAAGCACGTTTCAAATGATCACTACACAAAGCATACTTTTATATCTCCTGACATCTTAAATGCTTCAGGGTTAAAGATTAATGCAGTCCCAGTGGAAGTCTGAAATACTCACTACACGGTTTTACACCTTGAGGCACTCAAAGACTTGAGAGAGGGTAGAATTTCTTTCTATAAGTTGCTATATGCTATTATTATTTCTTAAATTTCCATAGTACTCCTAGACTTGGAAAATTCACTACACAGGACAAGAGGTGATAATTTTATTATTTTCTTCATAAACTCAAGCACTCCTTTAGCTTAGGGTCTTCCAAATAGACTCCAGATAAATAAATACCACACAATGTTATATTCTCTCTCTCTCTCTCTCTGTCACACACACACACACAAGATCTCTTTATGAATTCTGAGACATTTAGTACTATCTCTATTGGCATGCCAAGATAACAAATTCAGATATTCACTGTACTAATCATTGGTTTACCTCCTTTTGTTCCAACCTACCTTTGTTAATTAAACTCATATTACCTTTATAAGTTCTTTGAAAGTTGAAACAAATTCTCCAGTATTTTCAGGGATGATTTGCAATATTTAACACTAATGAGCATTAGTAGTGGTTTTCGTTCATCAGGTTTATAATTTCCATCCTAATAGAGCAGTGGTAATGAATTCTGCAATTAATGAAACATACCACACAGAATTGTGTCTTCCATTTGCATAAATCTTTTTGATAACAGAAGCTAAAAATTCCGAGATCAACTGAAGAATTTTCTTTAAAAAATAAAATGCTACAATGGAAGAACAGGGTTCCTTGTTCTGTAAATTAGGTGTTCCTTCTCATTATTAGGTATGATACTCTCTTTTTTATTATTTATATAATTTTTATTTAGTTAATTTTTTTATTAAAAAATTCCACCTGCTCCCCTTCTTCCATTTATCTCCCCCTCTCCCCCTCTCCCTCCCCCTCCCTTTCCTGGGCGGGAACCCTGACTGCTCTTAGGTAAGGTACTCTCTTATTTAGCAGCTTTCTCTTTCTTCCATCTCATTATAACTTCTTCAATACTATCTGTTCCGTTTAATCATTCCAATACTATGTACTTCTAAAAACACAAAGTCTCCGAGGTAGTCTCCACTCTTTTCACTATCTCGACTCTGATTTTCATCAGTCAAAATTCTAAGATTGGAAAGAGAGCCTAGTTTTGTCTAGAGCACAAAATAATCACCATAATCAGCTGAAGCATAGTTAAAATGGCCTTTCATTTTGGTAAAAATTCCCTTTTAATGTAAAACAATACTTTTCAATGCAAAATTCTAATCCCAGAATTTACCGAGAAAATGAATAGTACAAATTAGAATTAGTAGAAATTATATTTAAATTTGTTAGATTAAAATTCTGATAAAGATTTTGAAATCGTCCTTTCTTTTCTGTTTCTAGTTTGCCAAAATACAGTATGTGTGCTCTGTAATGTTTGAATATAAATGTATTTCTATCTGAAAATGGAAATCAATTTCTAATTTTCAAATCCTTACGTAATTAATATGGTTCCAATATCCTATGTATGTCTAGAGTCTGAAGAGTCTTCTCAAGTAAGTTTATAATATAAACCATCATTTCAAATTTCATTCTTAAGGTAAAATTTACTCTCCTAATTAGACAGTTGCAGATAAGAAAGCAGAAATCCTTAAAGCATAATACCTGCTTCCAAAAGAGCGTTAGTGTCACTATGAATATAGAGATTCTTATTTGAGTTACCTGTTTTTCAATATCTATGGGAGAGGGCGATTCTGGGTACCAGCCTCGGTGCTCCCTTTGGGTTCAGAAAGAAGGCTTACAACAAGCACAAGATTTAGAGAAATCTGAGGGCAAAGTGAATCTTTCACTAGATACATTTTCACATAAGTTTCTTTATTCTTCTCTCTGCCCTCCAGCTATTCTGTAAAATTTCCAGTTTATATACTCACACAATACAAAGGCGATTCTCTGAGTGTGGATGTGTCTTTATCTTCGAAGGTACCAAATGTGATCTATATGAAAGACTCCTGTCCTGACTTCATGTCCTGCCAAATGGAAGATAGTTGCAGGGAGGTGGCTTCTAATGTATCTCAGTGAACAGAACAGAGATGTGGTGGTGGAAACAAACGTTTTTGACTGTGTGACTAAATTCTCTCATGCGAGGTATCACAGACTGTAGGAAGTCACCCAATAGGAAAAAGAACAAGGCAGGCTTTTCATTGTCCACAGTCCTTGTGGAACAAATAGATCTAGTTATAAAGCATGTCCCAGTTTATATTCTATATATCAAAATTATATAGCTAAGTGAAAAGTCATCCTTCTGATTACTCACAGATATATATGTTCATAAGTTTGAGATGCAAACATTGGATTACATATACACATCACATGAGACTACACACTACAATGTAGGTATTGTGGAGATACCAAAATGCTTCAGAAAACATGAACAACAGCTTTCAGGAATGATGGTCCTGCAGACCTTGTCTGGACTGTATTAATCCTCTGTCAGATAACCATGCCTTTGGTGGGTTGACATCTGAACACTAGCTGCCACCTGCTTTTTTAATGGCCCCTTGATGTGGCATGCCCATCTCTATATGTGTTGCCTTTATTGGATAATGAATAAAGCTGTGTGAGTCAAAGGCTTAGCAAAAACAAAGCCAGGCCCCCCAAAAATCAGAATATATATATATATATATATATATATATATATATATATATATATATATA
>LOJH01050499.1:0-12668 GCA_001685095.1 Ellobius talpinus
GAAATGGGAGGAGGGGAGGAGGTGGAAATTTTTAATAAAAAAATAAAATAAAAAGAAGACACCCAATGTCTACCTATGCATGAGTAAGAATACTGTGTGCACACTCATACATTACACATATAAAGCATAGTTAATTAAGCTCCTCTACATGGATCTCAGTTAAATCTTTACTACCAAGCCCTTATGTAGGTATTTACTCCATTATAGCACACTCCACATAGTTTTGAAGTACACTTTAAAGTATTCTGTAAAATGCCTATTAATCTAAAGCTTTTATTCTTGGCATCCCTATGCGTTTTTGTTGTTTTTATAGATCTGGGGTTCTATTTTCAGCTTATGCACTTAATGGTACATTGCCGTCTTCTAGAATTCTTTTGTTGTTCAACAAGGCATGTTCATAGTGCCAGAGACAGTAATAGTTAAACTATCAGAGATTCCTGCAGTACAGAAGGGCTATAAAAACGGTACAGCATGCAGCCTTCAACCTTATAGTCTGTGTAAAGGAATCATGAAAGAAGTATAGTCAAGCACAGATCTGTGAGAAGGATATGAGGGAGGGATTGCTAGGAATTTTAGAAGCAAATGCCCAGTTATACTAATTTCTACAAAGTGTTACAGGTTATATCAGTCTTTGTATATGTAAAGTTTCAAACATGTCCTGCCTAAGTATTCATATTTTCATCCACTGTCTATTGACTTAGGGCATAACCAGCAAGAATAAAACAATATATAATATTGTTTTATTAATATTATATTAATATTATAAATAAAACGTATCCTTTGAAATAGTCATAGTATTTTGAAATTTGCTTGTTCTAGTCCTGTCATCTTATAGTAAATTAAACAGCTAATAATAGTTAAAAGATTTACTCAGGTCACAGTGATTCTGAGCCAGGGAGAAGACTGGACCTCCTTGAACCTAGATGTAGGGATCTTTTCATCAAAGTATGGTTTCCTTCAAGTGCATTGTCCATGTTAATAACCAAGTAGCCACATTAGCATGTAAACATAAAATGTCAAGGGAATAAACTACAGAAACATTCATGATCAGTTGTTCTAAGAGCTGAGTTGTAGATGTAACCCCTGGGGCTGGGTACCCCATGCTGAGTTGTTCTCTTCCTTTTAACCAACTGCAGTTTTCTTTAATGGCATCTGCCTACTTCAAGCTTCTTTGATGAAGGATGACAGTTACACTTACTTGTGAGAATACGGGGAAGTAGTTAGAAGCCAGTAGTTATACTGATGCAGTAAAGTGGCAGGAGTAGGGTTGGCCTCTATGATCCATGACGTCACAAGCCTCTGGTAAGAGAATTTCTTCAAGTAAACACTTGTTTATTGGTTTTGTGTATTATCTTCTACAGTGACCAATTCTTTCCGTTGCTGGTCACTGAAGGCGTTCTTGTGATGTAGAACTGAAAAAAAGCTGGAAAGTTTTAAAACAAAGACAGCTCCAGGCAAACTGAGAGCAGTTTCTTAACCCCACTTCTGGGTTAAGATAGATAGGACAGTCACATTGACAGAGGCTACTTCATGCTCTCTCCAGAACTCTAACTATGCTGATACAATAGTCTCTGCTTTCACATGGAATCCATCTCTTTTCTTAACGTCTCCCAAATCTGACTGACCAGTTTCCTGCATCATTGCTCTGACACCATTTGATAGAATTATTTAAGTCTTTCAGAGAGATATTAGACCGTAAGAGTCAATAAAAACCATGATGCGTGAAGGAATTACCTGGCAACTTTTGTGAGGCACTTAGCCCAAGGTCCTCTAGGAGTTATGTGCTGAAATTCATCTCAACGAAGGTTTGGTTCCTTAATAACACCAATCTTTCTGGGGACGCTGTATGTGACACTGTCGCACAAATGAAAACAGTTTTAGTAGCTTCATATAATCAGCAGAATGGATGTTTGTTTAAAAATGATAGGAACAAATTACTTATGATGTTGAAAAGCCAGGATTAGCTGGGTGTTGTAGCATGTGCCTTCAGTTACCAGGTAAGAGGACTGTTGCAGGTGGAAGACCAGTGTGGCCTACAAATCGATTTCCAGGTAAGCCACAGTGATGCAGTGAAAGCCTGTCTTAAACAAACAAAACCCTCAGAAGTACCCCCTCTGCCCCCTGCTTGCAACTTCAGATGTGATTTCTCAGTTGTTCGTGCCGCCATGTCTCTATTCCACCACCATGGACTCCTAACCCTCTGAAACCATAAACCAAACTGGATGCTTCCTTTTGTAAGTTTCCTTGGTCATGGTGTTTAATCACAGCAATAGGAAAGTAACTAGGATGCCCTCCCAAAACTGAAAACCAGGCTCGGTGATTTTGAATACAGACTTAATGAAAGTAAATTTTCAGTTAGAATTCCACTGTAGTTCCCACTTTTATTGCCATGCCACCAAAGCACATTTATACTAACCTGAAAATGTTTTGGAGACTGCCTCCCCTGTCCATTAGTTAAAATGAATTCTTTAACAAAAGCACACTTAAAATGTGGTTAGCTGACTGCTTCCTTCTTTAGCCATCCAGATCCTGACCTCTGGTCCCTGTGAATATATGGTAAGAGATCTTTCGGCTCTGATCACATTTAGGACCTTGAGATGACAGTATCATCATGGCTGATGTGGAGGTGCCTGGTATAGACACAGAGGTCCACAGAGCGAGGCTAAAGATCAGAGGAAAGAGCGGCTCCTCCACAGACGCAGAGGCCATGAGTCTTAGGAAGATGTATGGCTGATAAAGCTGGAAAAGACAGGAAACCGAGTCTCCCCAAGGCCTCTACATCTTCATTTTACCCCTAAAATCATCTTGGATTCTGATCTCCAGAAACTCAATAGGATAAATTTGTATTGTAGGTAAATCATGAAGATTGTGTTCACTTGTTACAGCAGCAAGAGGAAAGTCAGGGAAATGGACGGCAGCTCCTTCTGCTCTCAGCTGTCATTATTTCCAGTTGCTTTTATGAGCAAACTTGTCTTCCCTAGCAACAGTTGTTAAGTAAGTTGACAACTTAATGCTGGACACTGGGAGGGAGAAACTGCTTATCTCTTCCCAAATCCAGTGTCTACATCTTGTATGGCAGAGACTCCGGGTATCATTCCTTAGACATATAGCCACTGCCTAATCATGAAGATTTGTTTAGTCCTTGCGAGCCTCTAGAAGAATCTTAAAACCCTCGCCCTCTTCCAGCTTTCTTAGACTTGTAGCTTCTCTTGAAACTACCTTTTTTTTCTGATCCTGATTATTTTAACTGTAAGAAGTAAAAAGAATCAGAAGTTTAACTATGATCAGGAATCATGATTATACTAATTTTGTTTGCTGTGCTGTTTGCAATAAAATAATCCCACCAGCCCCTTTCAAAGAAACCTTCCAACGGATCCATGAATACAAGCCATTTAAGACACGCTTTTACACTCACAAAGATATACTGGGTAAGTGATTTTACTCTTTTGGGGGTGGGGTGGGTGGGAGTGGTGATCTTTGGGACAAGGTTTCTCTCCATAAGTCTGGTTATCCTGGAACTCACTTTATAGACCAGGCTGGCCTCAAACTCATAGAGATCCACCTGCCTCTGCCTCCCAAGCGCTGGGATTAGAGGTGTGCACCACCATGCCTGGCAGTGATTTTTATTATTTTTATTTGTTATAGCATAGAATAGCATATGTGCTTTTCTTCTCAGCTCTGTCCTGTTTGAGGTTACTTGCCTCTAGAATTTATCATGAAATGATAATGTGTTGGAATATAGCCGTTCTACTTAATAGTTTTGTGCATGACAAAGAGTTTTTGGCCTCTCAGTAGGTCTCTTGTTGTGAATAAGAACATTAATATATATCTTGTAAATTGTTTTGAAGCTTTGAAATATTGTACCTGTTTAACATCTGAATCATCATATTGAATGTGTGTTCTTTCCAATTTTGCCTGTACCTGGGGACTTTCATACATGCAGGAGGGAAAATATCTACAATACCCCAATAAATGAGTAGAAGAAACTTAGTCTTTACTTTGTACCTAGTGACAAAAGCAGATGCATATAAATAGCATAGGGGTATCTATCACACATACATATATGCATATAGTATATGAAAAAATGAATTATAATCCATCTTTCCATTTCTCACTTATACCCAGAAAAATTTCAGTCTAATTCTCGATTTTATGCATATTTTCTAAGGACTCTACAAATATTTTTCCCTGTCTTCTTTATCATGGATGTGGTAAGCTAACGGTTACTTGATTTCACTCCTAATTTACTAAAAGAGAAGTTAGAGAGCTGAACTTAAAGGTGGGGGAAATAGAATTATAAAATCCTCTAAAACATCAGTTCCCAAACTGATTTTAATGTTCGGTAAATTTTTGGTATGGATTATTAATTGTAATCTCTAAAATAATTTTTAGACCTAAGACAATGTTATCTCCATTACTTAATGATTTTTTGACATACTTTAGTTATCCCTTATACTTTATAGGATATATGAATCTAAACCCTGGGCAGATAAATATATGTAGAAATCAGTATTTTATATTCACTTGCCTGTGTTTGTCATTAAATTATTATAAGTCAAAAGAGCTAAAATTCTGCCTTCTTTATAAGTAAACTCAACAGTACCTTGAAGTATCCATCCAAGAGTATTTCACAGGGCTGTGGTTCTCTCCTGTTACAGTCTCCAGGATCAGGCCTCATCATGTACATTTTTTTTCTTATGTCTTTAAAACACTCTTTGTTTTGGAATAGTTTGATTCATGGGTTGCAGAAGGGATCAAAGAGTTCCCATGGGCCCCAGCTTTTCTCATTAGTTTTGTAATCATGCTACATTGTCAAAACTTGGAATTTAGCACAATAAGAGTAACGCTCTTATCTCAGGTACATACCTTACCAATCATTTCCCCATTAGAAGTTTAGTTTTATGAAATGTATCACATGTATATTCATGTAATCATCACCACAAACCTCTTCATCCTGTCCATTAGCAGCCAGTCATAGTTTTAAAAATTCTGGCAGCCATTAATCTAGTTCTCTGTCTTTGTAATTTTATTACATGAGAATGCTACAAAACAAAATCATATAATATGTAGCCTTTTTTATCTGCACCATGGTTTTTAGACTCATTGAAGTTGCTTTTATTAATAGTGTCTGTAAATGGAGACTGCCCCGGACCTGAATAATCACACAGAAACTATATTACTTAATTGAAATACTGTTTGGCTGATGTCTCAGGGATATTTCTAGATAGCTCTTACATCTTAAATTAACCCATTCCTACCAATCTGTGTATCACCACAAGGCTGTGGCCTACCGGTAAGCATCTTTCTCCTTCAGCAGCTACGTGGCATCTTGCTGACTCCACCTACTCTCTGTCTATTTCCCACCTGGCTTTACTCTGCTAAGCAATTGGCCAAAACAGCTTTCTTCATTATGCAATAAAAGTAGCACATATATTGAAGGACGCCCACATCAAGTGTCTCCTTTCATAGCATGTATGTTTTCAAAAGGTTCTGCAGATGTCTTAAGGCTGAGAACAAAAAATACAATATTTAAACATTAAAAGGGATAATGCCAATGGCTGGGGCAGACTGTGGGGCCACTGGCAGCACCACCAGGATTTATTCCTACTGCTTGTACTGGCTTTCTAGAACCCATTCTCTTTGGAGGGATATCTTTGTTCAGCCTGGATGTAGTAGGGAGGGCCTTAGACCTTCCCCAAAKCAATGTGCCTTACCCTCTCTGAGGAGTGGATGGGGGTTCGGGGGGAAGGTAGAGGAAATGGGAGGAGGGGAGGGAGTGGGAACTGGGATTGGTATGTAAAATGAAAGATGATTGTTTTCTTCTTTAAAAAATAAAATGAAAAAGGAAAATGCCACCCTACATTTGTGTTACATTTTTACAAATGTGATGAATTTATACAATATTGAGATTATATGCATCCACCTATTATTAATTGTGATTATATGCAGTACAATATTTACTGCTTTATATTTTAAGACTCACTCAGTGGAGGGGGTGCACTGGAGAGATGTCTCAGCAGTTAAGAGTACTTGCCTCTCTTCCAGAGGACCCACCTTCACTTTCTAGCACCCACATCAACTGTTTGTAACTATAGCTCCAGGGAATCCAATGTCTCTGGCCCCTGGGGTACCTGAACATACTCACATACAGATACACACTCCTGCTCACCATTTAAAGCAACAAAAATAAATCTTAAAAAACAAAAGAATAAAATTTTAAAAAGACTCATTAATGATCTAGTGGTAAAGTTCTATCCCCAAAATATATCTTTCATCTGTAGGTGATGGAAATAACTTCAAAGAGAACACATAAAGTGGAGTTTTGTGATGGATTACTTGATCCTTTTAAGAGAAACTCAAGGTAGAACCTGTCATCAAGATTTTAGTCTGCCATGCTCACACTCAGTGAACTGGCTGAGCTGGCGCTGCAGTCAGGCCTACTCAGCATCTAGAAAAAAGGACTTGGAGATGAATGGTTCCAATACGCATTAGCCCGAGATTTAAAAATCTCAGAGGAAAAGAAGCTATTTCCTCTTTACATCCTTATGCAAACAAACGAGGGAAGAGTGTGGCTGATTGACTATGTGCCTGGTTCCAGATCAGCTTCTGTAAGAAAGAAAGGCCAAGCAAATTTGGATGGTGCTTATAGGCAACCTTATTACACCACTTGAGGGAGTTCTTGAGAGAAGTGGGACCTGTTACCATGGCAAGAGATGTTGAGCAAATACACATATCTACCTTATCTTACCATGGGGATTGACATGCTAGGGACTATAACTGTGTTAAGGGCCATCTCAGGTGAGATGTACATATCCTGAGACCATACCAAAGGATCCAGTTCTTAGCTCTGGGTCCAGAATTGTTCCCTTCTACCTGATTTCCTGTGTCTCTCTACCTTCTCTGGAGTTACACTTTAAGTGGAGAAGTTATGGTGTGATGTTGTTATCTGGAAGTCAAATTTGATCATTGACAGAGTAGTAATAAACTGGAAACTTAGCTCACTCCACAGCTGACGGAGTTGGAATGGCCAGCACTAATGAAAGGCACATACATGATGTATTAAAGAAAAATGCCCTGTCAGAAGCAAGGCGAGAGATGGATAGTGTGCCAATGCCTTGTGAATTCACATTCTGCTTTGAATGTGCCACACCTTGCAGGACATATACTTTTCATTGCCTGTGGTTTAGAGTGGGTGCATGAAAAATAACTGACTTGATTCAGGCCTAAGGGATGAGTTCCCACTTAATCAGTTAGTGGAAAAATTACCCTTCCAGTGGGCACCTTCAAAGATGAGAGTGTAAGCTGGGGAAACAGCTGAGCGGGCAGAAGCATGCTGAGCATGATGGGTTCAGTTCTTAGTGCCGAAAGTAATTAATTGCATGACATCACCTAATAGGAGGTGTCTCTAGATGGCTCACATAAATATTAGCTGATGGTAGAGAGGAAAGCCAAGAAACAGTCCACAGGGACCTGTAATGATGTTTTTCCAAATACACAGATATTGGGGCAAGTATCCTGAATGAAGAAGAGCAGTATCAAGAGGCTGTGCTCAAGGAAAGCATTGAAAAAGCAGAAGCTAAAGTGTGGGAGCAGGTAAAGGACTCAGAAATTACCCTTAACCACATTTCTACAGGCTCCTCACTCTACATTTATCTAAAACTATAAATTCAGAATAACAAGCAAAGAGATAGCCCACAGAGTCCTTACAACTATGGGTTCTTGGGCGTGTTCTTTGCTCTCTCCATTCTTGGCTTCATCTGTGGGGTGGGGGTGGGGTAGTAATGACTCCCATTTCAAAGGATTGTTGAGAGTTCAATGAAGGAATGTACTTGGCACGAGGTGATGCTTAGTAAGAAGCAGGTCCTGCCAAGAATTTCCTTCCAAGTTGCCCCTGTATGGATGACTCCAGCCACATATTCTCGTTTGATTGAAACTTTAACAGAATAGGGCCAACTTCATTGTAAATTGTTCACTATGGCCTTCTACTCACCTGTGCATATGTAATATGTATATGGAGCTATCCATCTGTGCATATGTAATAAATATTTCTAACTTATTGCCCATTTCCCCAAATGCCTTATCTTGACGGACTCTCCTTATCTACTGTCTCTAAAGTCCTTGGTGCTTCTAGTCACCAGAGTGCATTCCTACAGACTCAGCTACACAGGAGGCCAGGGTAGGAGGAGGCTGGCAAGACCACGGCTGGCCTGGGAAATCTAAGAAGGAGCCCACGTGAATTAAACAAGCAAACAAAACAAAAGCCCAAATCCTGATGCATTGTGTGCATGGCTGCTTAGTGCCATGGGACCATTTGAAGACTGGAGGAAGAACTACTTTAGTCATGGTTGGAAAAGCCTCAAACCCACCACCTCAGTTCTTCCAGTCAGAAATGAATTGAGATAAATGGCTTTCTGAAGAGAATTAAAGTTCTTTTGGGCTAGATAAGGTATAACACTAAGAATCTAGTAGTTGTAAAAATCATACTGTAAGAACCAATTACTTATGTGTCCCGGTATAAAGAAACACTTTTATGAACAGTCTACAGTTTGAGTCTAAGTTTAGTTAGTATCAGTATTTTCTTCAAATAATCTAAGATAAATTCTTTCCTAACTCCTGATGCAGGGGTCTCGATGGTATTCATGCTCTCTGCTTAGAGCCTTTTAGCTTCATTTCAGCTCCCTTCCTTGTGTTTCATAGGTTAACATACTCAACCGCATACATATACTTACATACATATACATATATTCATATACATATGTATATTCACCACACACATATGTGCAGCTGCCCCGCCTTTAATAATTCAAAAGACAGCAAAGGTCACCCAGGGCTCGGTGTGTTATGTGCGTCTAGCTAAGGCAGCTGGGGCTCTGTGGGATGTAGGAATAAGAACAGTGTAATTAGGGACCCCATGGTGGCTGCTACTTTTCAATGAGCACGGAAACCTAACTTGCCAACTTCAATAATGAGCAGCTTCTCTGTGTCTTCCCTGAAATAATAATAGATAAATGAACCTTTTCTTTCAAAGGCTAAAGAACTCCAGCAACAAGCAGTGGAGAAGGCACTCCTGGACACACATGCCAGACAGAAGTTTGAAATTCAGGTACTGGAAGAGCAACATCAAAGAGACTTAAAGGTTTTGTATGCAATAATTTGCTCATTGTCTTTTTCGAAGCATTTAGTAAAGAAAAAGTGCTTATGTTACTTGACGGGGTGAAGAGGTGGAGCAGTAATTAGTAAAGTTCAGATTAGTATTTCGTAAAGGTTGGGAGGGAACCTGGTGATCCACAAGACATAAGGTTCTGTCATAGCCCTTTCATAGCCCGGATCACCATTGTAATGAAATAACTATCTGTTTTATATAACTAGCTGTTTGGTTCCCTGGCATGACCACAACCTACACATGGGCAGTCTGTCTTGTCATTATGCAAGCCCTGGTGTCCAGTCCTGTGCTGGGACTTAGCAAGCTGTCGCTTCCCTTCTTCTGAGCTTCCTGCTTACATCTTTTTCCCTAAATTTGCTTTTTCTGAACTGCCAAGAGAGACATATTTACTGTCCCTGAAGTAATCCTAGTGGACCAATGGTCACAAGATAAGAGGACCTCTTTTGTTGTTTGTTTTAAATTTTCACTATGATATGTATTCATTGTACATGACAATGAACAACATAATGATATATATCATATGTATACTTCCAGGTATATATTGTGTTGGGACAGTCACCTCAGACCTTCCTTCCCCATTTTCACTCTGCCCAGTAGTTGCCTTTGTTTCTCTGGGCAGTTTTACTTCCACTTTTATATCATATATCCATACATGATTTTATGTATCAACATAAAATCTAGGAACCACATACGAGAAGAAGCATGAGATTTCTTTCTGAGACTGGCTTAATTCATAATTACCTCTAGTTGCAACCATTTTCCTGAAGAAGAAAAAAAGCCAACAACCAACTCCACTGTGTATGCGTACCACATTTTCCTCATCCGTTCTTCTGTGGTTAGATAGTGAGGCTGGCTAAGAGGACCTTCCTAGCTTGCAAGCTCATCAGCGTTCCCAGCACAGGGATTCACTGCTTAGTTCTATAGCTCTGTTCCAAAACCTGTTCAAAGGACTGGAATACAGAACTTCCTTCACATTTGCCAAGGAGGAGACAGAGGAGGACCATGTGTATGTGATACATGGGCAGAGGCTGCAGAAGAGTGCCAGGGAGCCTAAGGATGTGATGGATCAGTGGCTGAGGAGATGGCCACGCATTCATTGTTTCTCCAAGGAGCACTTAGCATATACTAGTTGTGTACCAAATAAGGTCCAATGGCGTGTGTCCTTGTACTCATATGACCAATAGGAAAGGGAGCTCTGCTCCATACTTCCTGCCTAGCCGTAGGATAATCCCTGCTTGGCCCCAGCACAGTGCTGGCACCCCATGGAGTTAGTAGGCATTTCCAAAATGCTGAAAGGTTTTTCTGTCAGGTCCTTTCGTGAGACTTCTCCACAAATAATGCTTTGACTATTGATCTTTTTCTACTTGGTCGAAAATACTTCACAGGTCCTCCTACCCTAGAACAATGGAGCTCCTGTGGCCTCCATGAAGGAGGAAGGTTAGCAACCCTAGACTGATGAGGGACTTGGAGCGGCAGAGGGGACTGGAAGGCAGGCTCCTGTGACAGTGTGTTGTGCCTGTTTCCTGCCTGAGCCTCGGGCTCCTGTCGTGGTGTTTATTTATGCCATTTTCCAATATCGCATCTCATATTTCCGTGTATCATGATACTGTGACTGTCAATAAAATCACATAGCTGGAGCTGGAGCCCAGTGATATCCTAGAATCTGTGAAATCCCAGGTGTGGCCAGCACTGAAAAAGAAAAGTGGCTGGAAAAACTTTAACCATACCCCTCTAACCTCTTTGCATTTCACATACAGCCTTTCAATGTGATCTTTCATAAACATATATGAATACATAGTTTGAATATTTTATGTAAGTGAAAATTTTCCATATAATTCACAGCTACTTTTAAATCACCTGTTTAACGGGTTCTATTATATCAGATAAATGAGACTTCAAAGGACCTAGCCTCCAGTCTTCATCTTAAGTCATCGACCCTGTAATATCTATGTCAAATTTTCCATTCCTTTTCTTTAAGGCTGTAGAAGCAAAAACCAAGATGGAGATGTTTCAAAACATGGATGAGGAGCTGAAGAGAGAGCACTCCGCCGCAGAACAGCGCATGGTCCATAGAATCCAGAGGATTATGATGGAGTGCCACAGAGAGAAGTTAGAGGCAGTGAAGAAAGCCAGGGAAGAAGAAAGAGAGATTGCCCAGAAAGCTGTAGAGGAACAGAAAAGGTACGCCAGAGAACACGAGCGCTCAACTCAGTGAAAACCTACCTAGAGAAAGAAATAAGGTTAAAATGTATGAGTGAATACTGCCCAGCTTTTCCTGGTTTTATTATGAGATATATCAAATATTGGTAGGAACGAGAGTAGAAGAGAGGGAGAGGGAAAAAGAGGGAGGGAGGGAGGGGGAGAGAGAGATTGATTTAAGAAAAATGGTAGCGTAAGTACTCAAGTATCTAACATGTATATATAAGGGATTGAAATTTACAAACACTTCTGAAGGTCCATGTTGTATTCTCAGTCATATCTCCATCCCCCTTCTCAGCATTATGTTTCTTATTTTGTTTCTCCAGCATTAAAAGGCTCAGAAGAACTAATAAACACTTCTCCATAAACACTTAGGAGTCATTGTTTCCAGCCTGGTTCACACGCTGTGGAAGACGTGTTAGTTCTTGATCTGTTCCTTATGAACAAATAGGTGTATACATAAAAACATTGACTTCACAGAAATGCGTGAAAGAAGACACAAAAGTCCCAGTTTACTGCCTCCCACATCTTCTTTGTCTCCCCAAAACATTTTATGTAACAAGGCTCACATCTTTCCACATCCTCTGATATACTCTCAGCCTTATATATTTAAGTACATAACCACACATCATCTTACAGATCATATCATACATAAGTGTGCACTGTGAAGCAGAAGGGGAGAAGGGAGAACATGGAAGAGAGGGACAGAGAGAGACAGAGAAAGCCGAAGAGAGAGAACGAACTGAGCTAACCCAGTCAGCAGTCCAGGAATTTCTGGGTATAAGAGAAACCCATGTTTCCAGATGTTGAGTGGCCTGCCCAAGACCAACCCCCCCGCCCCAAACATTAGCAGCAGAGCGAAGATGGAGTCTTGCTGTTTGGCCTCTGAGTCTGGGTTTGTCCCTTTTGGGTTTTGCTGCATAAGCATGTCTACCTATGTATAACTGAGAGGTAAGATCTTGGAGACAAATCTCTCCCAGAGTTAAAACTTGTCATTCCAGTGGCCAGAAAGAAGGCTGGAGAGCTGTGGCATTCAGGTTACCTCTCTTCTGCCTAGAGCATATCGAGTATTTGCTTAGAGAATGAGTTGTGTCTAGCACAGTGGCCGTTGGGCCCTTGATCCCTTCCCCTACTTCTCGGTCTGAGGAGCTCTGGCTCCTCTTTCAGGGTCTCCTGGTTCACTTCTCACACACACTGGCAGCCTCCTGGACCCTCTCTTGTTTGTTATTTTTCCCCCTTAAGCTTTTCCTCTGGGAGGCTTGAATGTAAGTTTTTCTTTTTCAATTTTCACCTTCTTTATTTATTT
>LOJH01050499.1:14791-26000 GCA_001685095.1 Ellobius talpinus
CAGACTGATGTCCATAGAGGCTGTACTAGTTTACACTCCTACCAACAGCATGCAAGGGCTCTCTCCCTCACATCTACTCTAGCATTTGCTGTTTAGACTTCTGGTGATGGCCATTCTGACTGAGCTGAGGTGGAATCTTAAAGTGGTTTTGATCTTCATTTTCCTGATCGCTAAGGTGTAGAACACATTTTTACCTGTCTCTAATGGCTATAATTTTATGACAACTCTCTTGATTCAATAATTAATGCACATGGACCCTTTATATATTTCTCAAATCTCTTTCTGGGGGGCAGCCAGGCTTAGTGGGAGATGCCTATAACCCAGCACTCAGAAGCTGAGGCAGGATGAACAGGAGTTGATACCAGCCTGTGGTTCATAGTAAGATCTAGCCAAGCAGACAGGAGTGACGTTTATCTCAGAAGTGCAAGTGAATTGGCTAGTAACCACTGGGGAGAGTCTGTCATCTCGCATGTCTTCAGGCTGAGTCCTGAGTCACAGAGAGACACTGAGCGAACTATGAATGATCAGAAGAGGAGGAAGTGGTGGGGACTGAACCAAACCCTGGCCTGTGTTACATTTGCTATTTTCCATTATACTGACCTGCTCGACAGGAAGTCATTTGAGTTATTGAGTGAGTTTTTCCACTTCACCTGAACTTATCAAGTGTCTTCTGGATGAAATGGATTTGAAACTAAAGTTCTGGTAGAAAGAAATTCCTCAATATTAAATGGAGTAACTGAAGGGTGGCTTCCCTCTCTGAGCACAGTGCTGGTACAAGCAACACACAGAGATTGAAAGAGTTAAATTCCTAAAGTGGTCAAGTAAAGTGAGGGTAGGTCATGCAATAAGGGAGGCTTCTGGAGGAAGATGTGTTGGTCTTTAGAAGGAGAGAGATCTGATTTCTGAGAGAGACATAAGAATGAAAACAGGATGCGCAAAGACGTGTAAGTTTCTTGTACAATGAGACACGGCCAATGGAAGAGTGCTACTGAACCCCAAGATGCAAGTGTGCTGCAGAAGGAGGGCTCTGGCTATTTCCTCCACGCCATTGTTTATGTAATGCCTCCAACCCCAACTTCAGGGGATCACTGCCAAACCAGGGAAGTTTCTAGTGTCCCAATCAGAAAATCATAATGTATTTTCCTATTAAACACAGCGGTTATGCTGGCTGAAATAAAGCTAGCATTTCAGTTCAAACAGAAAGTGGATTAACACCTTTTTGTTGTCCAGCCAAGCAAATCATCTTCTCTGATCTGCCTTATGTACAAATGATTTTGAGGAACAAATGCCATTAGAATTTAGTCGTTGGCTACGGGGAAATGTAACCATCGGTTCGCACTGTCTTCAAATGAGGATTTTTATTAATGGGCATAGACGGGGCATGAAAGTGTGTCGGCAGCTGTCTGCATGAGACAAGTGAAAAACACCACTTACATTGAAGAGAATGTGGAAGGAGCATCCACTGGTGTTTTTTCTTTAAGCCCATGAACAGCACATCCTGTGCCACTTTAACAGCGGCAGCCACCCAAAAATAGGCTCGAAGTGTTTCAGAAGAGCACGGAATGGAGAGATTTCTAGTACAGATGTTCCGTGTTTCCTCACTGGCACAGTGAGACTGAGGTAACAGAGCATATTTTGTCTAATACCCTTTTATTCTCTACTAATCCATTTTATGAAATATCAGCCTAATTCTCATAAGTGTGGACATACCCTGCAACTATGTTAAAAATGGTTATACTTGTGCCAGCACTGTGCTTAAGTAGAGCGTGAATTTCAAACCTCCAAGTCTCTAGCCTTGTCAAAATAGAGATGGCTTACAGAGAGTGCACAGATGCCACACTGGGATGTGCACTGCTTACAGAGAGTGCACAGATACCACACTGGGATGTGCACAGCTTACAGAGAGTGCACAGATACCACACCAGGATGTGCCAGCTTACAGAGAGTGCACTGATGCCACACCGGGATGCACAGCTTACAGAGAGTNCACACCAGGATGTGCACAGCTTACAGAGAGTGCACAGATGCCACACCAGGATGTACTCTCTGCTTACAGGCAGTGCACAGATACTAACCAGGATGTGCAATTCAAGTTTCACAGCTGGGCCTGCTGTCCCTTCCACTGGAAGCTTGGCAGCAGCTGGTGACAGTGCCGTTGCTGGTTGACAACGATGGATAACATGCAGAGCATTACCACGTGTCTTGTTTCTCATGTGGATCCAAAACTGTTGGGACTCATCATTCACTCCAACCTGTCTGCAGTGATCCCTCAAATACTCGAGGAGAGACCAAGTCCAAGCTAGACTAAGTTTGGAGAAGGGAAGGAAAGAACACAAGCACTGATGTGGCCATTCCTTCAGTACTTCCTCATCCTTCTTCAACAGAAGAAAAGACAGATAAACCAGTTTGAACAGCAAAATAACTTTTTTTACTAGTTAATAATTAATTTTTCCTAGCCCAGTCCCATTTCCCCCCACTTCCTGTCCTCCCAGCCCCTCCCCCAGCCTCCCCTCTTCTCCTGCCCCCTCATCCACTCCTTCTCCTTTCTCTTCAGGAAAGGCAGTCCCCCATGTACATCAGCCAGCCAGGGCATAGCAAGTTGCCCTAAGACTAGGCACCTCCCCTCCTATTAAGGCTGGATGAGGCAATCCAGTAGAAGGAAAGGGACCCCAAAAGCAGATAACAGAGTCAGAGACAGCCCCCGCTCCCACTGTTAGGAACCCCACAAGAAGACCAAGCTATGCAACTGTAATATGTGTGGAGGGCCTAGGTCAGTCCCTTGCAAGCTCTCTGGTTAGCAGTTCAGACTCTGTGAGCACCTGTAAGTCCAAGTTACCTGATTCTACGGGTTTTCTTGACCATTTCATAGGTACCATAAAGTTGATTATTTTTCTACAGCAAATATTTAGCTTACCTTAAGAATCTGTTTTAAAAACCAGGCAGTGGTGGCGCACGCCTTTAATCCTAGCACTCAGGAGACAGAAGAGGCAGGCGGATTTCTGTGAGTTCAAGTTCAGCCTTGTCTACAGAGTTAGTTTCAAGACAGCCAAGACTATTGCACAGAGACACTCTGTCTCAAGAAAACCCAAGTCTGTTTTAAGCATGAATATTCCCCAAGCCCTGTTTTTCCAAGGCTGAACTCACAGAGATCCGCCTGCCTCTGTCTCCTCAGTGCTGGGATTAAAGAAGGTAGATACCTGAGATAGACTTTATTAGCTCAGTTTACCTAAGGTTGGTGCTGGGGACCTTCCTCTTTGGGGATGTTGGATAGGGTCATTCAGCTGTTGCTGTCCTGGGCCCTAGAGGCCTTGGTTTCAGCCTCACTAACAACCCATTGGTTTTATAAAGCACCAGGCTAAATCCAGAGGACGTGCATGAGTATGAATTCACAGCTCTCCAGCATCGCTACATCCTCCATCCTCCTTTCCAGCTTCTAGCTGATTCCTCCTGGCTGGGTCGTCTATCCCAGCAGTCCTAGATGCTGGCAGTTAGGGCTTTATGGTTTCCTGGACTTGTTCCTTTTTGTCTCTATACCTATCTCTGTCTTTTTATCACTGGTTCAGACCCTCATTGTACCCCAGACGGTTGCAGAATGATACAAGGTGGTCTCTCTGTCTCGCCGCACTAAGGTTTAGACTTCTTACTGTTACCAGAATACTATTCTTAAATGCTGTTTTCATCATGTTGTCCTACCGACGAAACATTTTATGGTGACCTCTTATGAGACTGAAGCAAGTAGTGGCTAAGAGAAGCCACACTCCTGCTTCCTCAATTACATGTGTGACGTTGCAGAACAGTTCTCGCAACTCTTGGTGAGCCTCACATTCCTCATCTATCACAAGGAAATAATAACAGTATAAGTAAAAATAGTAACAGCCCCAGTGGGTCCTTCTACAAATTAAATGAGCAGACACGTAAAGCGTTCAGAATGGAGCACTAACCCTTGCTGGTAATAGTGGATATAGCCCAGCTGTGTGAAGAGGAGGCCGAGTTGCCTGGTAACTAGAGATGAATGACATTACATCAAGATTAGGGAAGTCTCAGGTTTAAGGTCTGGCTAGAACGAGAAAAAGTAAGAGAATTTCAACCACAGAATGAGGTAAGCCTCAAAAAGACTTCATTTGTGTTGGAGGCACCAGGAAGGAACGAGAGGTGGAGCATTTTCATTACAAATCATAAATACTTTACCCCAACATCTTAGGTATTTTATTCTTCAGGCATCTTAGCCAAACAAGGTAATTACGGAAGTCCACGCAGTGCATCTGCAACACCTGAATGGGAACACTGCCCTGGACTCAGACTACCTGGGTCATGGCGCTGATTTGGCCACCATCATTTATGAGTGAACCTGACAAATTACCTAACTGCTCTGAGCCAGGGTTCTTATTGTGAATGGGGCCTAATCATGGCATGACTTAACTGAATTTCCCAAGCTACTGATTAACATAGACACAAATGCCTGGCAGCTTGCTTGGTACAAGGTAACAGTTCAATAGGGTTGGCTACTATAACATATTTATAGTCTATCTATCTACATATCTGTATTATCTAACCTATATATATTTGTAATATAATTATATTATATTATATATATATAATATGTATATACAGATAGAATGATATAAACAACCAGAGGTCAGAATCATTCAGCTGCATGGCCCAAGAGCCCTCAGGGTCCCTGACTTTTTGACAGGGAAGGAGCATATCCATGAAGTCAAACTCATTTTTTTTACAAGAGGATGATGTCATTTCCTTTTTTCTCTCTCTTTCTCTTCTAATGAGTGTTATATTTTTCAGGAGTTTTAATAGTAGGATATCTCAATATATTCAAATAACATGAAAAACCAGCTTTGTTTAGACTCATACATAAAAGAACGTTGCAAATGACTGTAATATTATGCCAGTCTCTTCACCAAATATTATATTTTATTTTGGAAAATATTTTTCATAAAAATATTTGTGTTAAAGTAGAATTGATTTATTGTTATTTTGCATTAATTGATGTCTTAAAATGTCCTTTTAGCCCCTATTCTGTTAATGTCAATAGATAAAACTCATATAAACTATTTATGTTTGAGTTCCTCAGTAATTTTAAGTGTAAAAGGAATTTGGCCCTGTGATCAGAAAGTTGGGATAATCTATAATTAAATATAGCTCAGTTTAAATCAAGATTAAACCTAAAGCTAACGCACGAGTATAAAGCTTGCTTCCGTCCATCCTAAAGATGAGCAACGAGGGTTCAGTGGCTTAGGCCTGTAGCCTCAGCACCCAGCACGCAGGAGGGGGATCAAGAGTTGGAGGTTAGGATCTGGGAGTTTGCTGTGAGATTGTCTCTAGTCGTGTCAGCAACTGCACCCATAAAGGCTTACCAGCAAGGCTGCCTAAGCTTGAGCCAAACAAGGGCAGCAATGATAGGCATGTCAAAGTGCACGGGGGAAAGCCCGTGGGGCCTCGGTTCTATACAAAGATCTACAGGCATGAGAGGGACACTGAGAGTGGGAGACATAGGCTTCCCCAGGGAGGAGCACACCAATTGGTTATCCACCACCAAATGGTCAGCTGAAACATGTATATAGGTTAACATTAAGCATATCGATCAGGTTATATTTAGGAATATATATGTGCATATATAAATTCATATATGATGTAACAACAATCAATGAAAAGAGGACATAATTTAGACATAAAAAGAGAACAAGAAGTGATATATGGGAGGGCTCAAAGGGAGAAAAGAGAAGGGAAATAGTATGTTATTATATTATAATCTCAAAAATAAAAAAAGAGTTGAAGGTCAGCCTGAATTATGCAGTTGATTCAAGTTCACTCAAAGCAACAGGAATCAAACATTAATGATACTATTTCAAAGACATAAAACAACAAAAAGGAGATGAATTGATATGAAGAAATACCTTCTATGGGGGTTTAGGACTCTGGCTCTGTCCCTTCATTGTTTTAAGTTCAGTGCCACCATTAGACATTAAACTAGTGGCTGTGGCCCAGTCTGTGGCTGAGAAATTGATGGGCAGCCTCTGAGCACAATTTTTAGATTGATGATTGATAGCTAATATATTCTGAAAGCTCATGCACACCAGGTCTCTCAGGTTGGTGACTCTTCCGTGATTAACGATCAATTCATTATGTTTTTAGTGGCTAGTCAATCTAATTTGTAAATCTGTGTGATATTTTGCAGCAAGGCCATGGAGGAACTTGTGACTACTGGCGTGACAGCTACTAAAGATCAGAAGACAAGCTTGGGTCAGCTGATAAAAGCAAAGGAGCAGGAAATGAATGCCTACTATGGCCTGGCTCAGAAAGAGAAGCAAGAAGAAGTGCAGGAAGTGCTTCAAGATGCAGAAAAAACCCACCAGGCCACGCTGGACAATGTGATGGGTAAACTGGCCAACACCCAGGGGGAGCTGATGTCTGTGGCAAAGCAACTGGGAATCACGACAAACTGGAAAGATTTCCTGGAGGAGGAATTACAGGAAATCAGGGCAGCATTTCAGAAGTACATCAATTACACCTTCCCCAAGCTCTCCCCAGGGCATGCTGACTTTATCCTGCCGGAAAGAAAGAAAACACCTTCTTGTCTTACTAAGGACAAAGAAAAGAAAACCGGGTAGACATCAGCTGAAATGTCTCCACGGAGACAGCGTCCCACAGCTGAATAAATACACTCAATACCATTTATTGATATCTGTTCAGTGTACTATTTGGCTGTAAGAATTTTTAATTGACATTTCAAGTTGTCATACAAATGATAGATTTCTGGTTTTTTCTTTTTTACCTTTTTGCCATTTTCAAAGTAATGCATTTCATATGGCATTTTCAAACATGCTCAGGTCTGGTGGGTCTTTGCTCTCTTAGCTCCCTCTGCTTTTCTGTGCTGTAAACATTTTCATGGAAAACCACAATATTCAAAAGCATATGCCAAGGTGTGAGTACCACCTCTACCTACAGAGAGAGGACAAACTAATTACGAAGTGAAAACCCACTTCTGTACCTGGCTTGATTCTTTTCTCCACCTGACGTGTAAGCACACACACGTTTGTGCAGTTGGAAATCAGTGAAGGAGCATGTTCTTAGATTGTTTGCGTTGTGGAGTGTAACGTACAGTAGAGAGATTACTGTCTGGTCAACAAAAACATCAATTTTCATCAAATATATTAAGACAAATTTTAAAATCTTGGCCCTGCATATAAATAATTCAGAGTGGATTCCCAAGAAAAGTATCTATACAAGTTAGGGATCCAGAGTCCTCTGCCTGACACATGCCCTGTGATGCTCTGGACCACTAATACCAACAATCACTAAAAGTGAAAGAAGACCTGAACCTATAGGAATTTTCTAAAACCCTATTCAGTAAAAGCTAACGTTTTTTTTAAATTTAAGTTTTTTAACACACATGGGAACCCCATTGGCTTATGTGGGTGCCAGGATCCAGACTCAGGTCCTTGTGCTTGAGCATGAAGTTCTCCTAACTGCTGAGCTATCTCTCCAGCCCCAAGAGGGGTCTTTATGAAATAGGATTTTGCAGCTGCTCTGTCAAGTGTAGAACCTTGAGCTTCCAGCACCAAGAAGAGAGGGTTTTCCCACTGCTTCCTTCTGCAATGCTGTTGCTATACCAGGTACTTCCTCTTTATCTGCTCTTCAAAGTGTCAGTTACTGAAAGCGTGGTGCCAGTTTTCTAAGCATCTCTGGTTCCCATGGTCTGCTGCTTTCATTCTGTCTCACTGAATGTGGAGAGCTCCCCACACTAAACCACTCTCTCTAAGGGGACTCAGTCCCCTTCCTTGTGAAGTTCTGTATTCTACTTTGCGATGTAGCCCAAACATTGTTAAGCATCACTGGCCTCTCTAGCTTTCTCTGGCTTGCTTCTGGAATACTCTGCCAGACCCATCTTACTCGGTCCCTTGGCTGGGGCTAAAACATTCCAAAAGAATAGCGTCTACTCCAAATTTGTCATACTTATCTTTTAAGTTAAATCCATCACTTTATGTAGATTTCTAACCTGGTCTTCTGAAACAAAGTCCAGGCTCTTTTCTAATGAAAAGAATAGCTTTATTGCCTTCCTTCATTTTCTCAAGACGTATACTAAACTGACATGATTCTTTTTACTAGTCTCTTAATATAGTCTAGTCCCTTTCTAAATTGATGCCTTCTTGTAACAAGAAATAAATAGTTCCATGAAGACTAGAAGTCCACTCAGTCATAACAGTGATGGTAATAGCACCCAAGTCCATATTTTACTACAGACACTGTACCAAGTGCTACATGACCATTATCACAACAGCAGTAGATGCTTGCTTGTGGTGGGATTTCACTAGAAAGCCCACACAGGCATTGAACCCTGGCCCTCAAGTCTCAGCCTCCTGGATGCTGGAACCACAGCTGTGGGCCAGTATGCCTAGCTTACTACCTGTAGTATAAATGAAAGTTTAGATCACTGAAAGGTTTAAACAATCACCATAAGACTTTATTAAACCATCCTGTTTTAGGGGGCCGCTTGTTCCTGGCTGCCCAGACCCAAAATAACCACACAGATACGGCATTAATTAAATCACTGCTTGGCCTATTAGCTCTAACTTCTTATTGGCTAGCTTTTAATCTTAATTTAACCCATTTCCACTATTTTATATTTTACCACGAGGCTTGTGGCCTACTGGCAAGGTTCTGTCTCCAGCAGTGGCTCCATGGCTTCGCCTTGACTCTGCCTCCTTTCTCCCAGCATTCAGTTTAGTGTTCTCCTTCCCCCCACCCCCAGCTCTACCCTGCCCTATCAATAGGCCAAGGCAGTTTCTTTATTCACCATACAGAGGGGAATCCCACATCAATCCCCAAGCTCAGCAGTTTAAAGTAACACTCATCACACATGTTCAGCTTGGCTGGAAGTTGGCTGACCCCAGCTGGACTCAGTTAGGTATTTCTAGCTCAGGGAGAGACAGACTTAGGGATGATTCAGCACTTACTTATCTTCTGTGGAGTCCTGGGTTTGATCCCTATCATTGAATGAAGGAAGGAAGAAGAAAGAAACAAAAAGCAAACTAGGTAGAAAGATTTCAAGCCCTAAGCCGCCACCACCACCACTAGCAGCAACAGCAAATGCATAATTTTGAGGATCCCCAGAACTCACATAAAAAGGCAGGTGGGTGTGTTGGCTTGCCTGTAATCTCATCTCATAGGAGGTAGAGACAAATGCAGCAGCAAACTAGGTACCAAACTAAGTGAAGCAGGAGCTCTTGGCTTAGGATAGAAGGTGAACACCATGTAAAGAAGAAACCCATTGTCTCTCTCGGACCGCCACATGCATACACTGTACATGTACCAGCTATGTGCTCACAGGCATTTGAGCATGCATTCACACATGTGCACATACCACACACACATATGCAAATAAAATTCTGGATAACTGAGATGGTGCACACCTTTTTCCCAGCATTTGAGAGGCTGAGGCAGTGGATGGTAAAATGGTGAGCATTTGCAAAACAGCAAGATCCTGTCTATAAAAGGAGAGAAGAAACTCAGCAAAATTAAACAGAATCTTATGGGTTAAAGCTGTGCTTTTAACCTTTGTTTCGGCCTGGATTTTGTCCCCTCAAGATAATGTTCATGTCCTGCTTAGTTTTTATGGTCAACGTGACACATTCTATATTCACCTGGGAAGAGAGCCCTTCAGCAGAGTGATTTCTCGGGAAGATTGGAAGTGGCCATATCTGTAAGAGATTATCTTGACTGATGATTGATGGGGAAGGGTGGAGCCCATTGTGAGTGGCACCATCCCTATGCAAGTGGGTTTGGGCTGTATAATAAAGCTAGCTATGGGACTGGAGAGAATGCTCAGCTGTTAAGAGCACTTGATGCTCAACCAAGAAGATAATAGTTCAGATCAGAGCATCCACATCAAATAAGTACCTGTAGCTCCATCTCTAAGGGATCTGATGGTGTCTTCTGGCCTTCATGGGAACCCCTACCCGACACATGCACACACATTAAATACATAAGGAAAAATTAAAATAACCTTTTAAAAAAGAAAGCTAGCTAAGCATGAGATAGCAAGCAAACCAGTAAGCAGTGTTCCTCCCTGGCTCCTGCTCCAGGTTCCTGCCTTTACTTCCCTCCACTGGAAATGAAAGCTAAACTTGCTCTTCCTCAGGTTACTTTTGGCCATGGTGTGTATCCCAGCAACAAAGTAACTAGGAGAGTTTGTTGGGATGTCTCTGTGGGTAAACAGATTCAAGAACAAACGGTAGGAGAGAGCTGCCTCCTGCAGGTTGTGACTTTCACAAGTATGTTGTTTCATGTGTGCCTCATAAATAACTAGATATATTAAAAAATAAAATATTGTTCCTTATGTTTACCTAAGAAACACTGAAAACTTTAAAAAATATTTTTATTTTATTTTATGTGCATGGGTGTTGTACCAGGGTGTATGCCTGTAGATTCCCACTAGCTGGTATGTGCAGAGGCCAGAAGAGAGAGTTGGCTCCCCTGGAACTGGAGTTACAGACAGTTAGGAGCTGTCTTGTGGGTGCTGGGAATCAAACCCAGTCCTCTGGAAATATAGCCAATGTTCATAACCTTAGAGACTATTTCCAACCCTGCAACAAATATTTTCTAAAATCAAAACGACCATCATTGACCCGGCAAGGTGGCACACGACCCGGGCTTGGGGGACTGAGGCAGGTAGGTCTTTGTGAATTCAAGACCAGCCTGGTCTACATGTCCTGTTCCAGACCATCCAGGACTACATAGTGCTAACCTCTCCCCCAAACAAACAAACAAACAAACAAAGAAAAAATGATTTTCCCCAATTCCAAACAGAGGTTTCCTTACTTGCATCTTTTGGGTGGTGGGGGCAGAGTCTCACTATACAGTGTAGGGTGTCCTAAAACTTCGTTTTCCTATCTCAGCATCCCAAAGGGCTGGGATCGTCAGATCTGGTTTGGATGCACTTCCCGAATTAAAGAAAAAATAATAGTAAATACATAATAAATAAAACTTTCATTCAGGCATTTTGGAATACCAATATACAGACTTCCTTTGAGCAAGAGAAATGAAAAACACTATAAACATTGATAACTCCAAGAACCCTAAGTTTTCTCATTCTCTTCAATGGATGTGTTTTTTCCCCATGTCTCCTCGCTAGCAAGTTATCACGAACAGTATGACTGGTTGTACGGCCAACATTTGTTTCAGAACTCGTGTTTCA
>LOJH01050502.1:0-12668 GCA_001685095.1 Ellobius talpinus
TTGTGAGCCACCATGTGGTTGCTGGGAATTGAGCTCAGGACCTTTGGAAGGGCAGGCAATGCTCCTAACCACTGAGCCATCTCTCCAGCCCCTTTCTCAGGCTTTCTGTGGATGCAGTTATCCACGTGGGTGCCATTCTGTAACATGGACCCATCTGGTACAGACATGTGCAGGCTTTATGCACGCTGCCTGAGTGATGATGGGATCTTTGTGTGTCAGTACCATTGTGCTTAGAAATCCATGTTTCCTTGAGGTCCTCCATTCCCTTTTGTCTTACAGTCTTTCCACCTCCTCTTTGGCAAGGTTTCCCAAGCCCTGAGAGGGGGTATTTGATAGAGGTATCATATTTAGGGCTCTGTTCAATTCCAAGGTCTCTGACTCTCTGCACATTTTTACATGCGGGTCTCTGCACTTGCTCCCATCTGTTGTAGGAGCTTCTCATGATAATTGAGCAAAACACTGATCTATGACTGTAGCACAATGCTGTTCAGAGTCATATTCTCGCTATATTCTTTTACTAGGACAGAAGTATTTGGTTTTACCCTAGGTCCCTGGGTTATCTCGTCTGAGGTTCTTGGTCACCCAAGCAGTGTTGCCTGTGGGCTCCATCTCATGGAGTGGACTTTAGTCACATCAGATATTGGTTGGTTACTCCCACAAGCTTTGTGCCACCATTGTGCTAGTGCATCTTGCAGGTAGGACACTATTGTTGATCCAAGGGTTGGTGGCTGGACTGGTTTTACATTCCTCTTTTGGTAGCATGCAAAGTACCTTCCTATAGTGTCTTCCTGTCAAAGATACTATAACGTAAGGGTGAATGCTCTGCTTGACATGTGATTGGCTGGCATATTTTAGAAGATGCCATTTTTCTTGCATAAAAGGAAGTATTCCCAGGCACTGTAGAGAACAACAGAAACAACTGTGATGAAGATTCAGTACAATCATAGTAAGAACTATCTGGCAGTGAAGGGAAACAAACTGACAGTAAAGCAACACAATTTCAACATAAATGCAGTTAATAAACCATAACATCAATTATCTTCATCTGTGACTATTGGGATGTCATTATTGCTTTAAATTAGTAACAGGCTTCTATTATCTGTAAAGAAGTTTCTCAGTTAAACACATAGAGCCATCTGTATGCCAACTCTGTGTTTTTAAACCATAAACAGATTTAATAAAGAGCTGAATATATTTTAAGAGTTAATAAGGGACTGGGGAGATGGCTCAGCAGTTAAGAGCTCTGGCTGTTCTTCCAGAGGACCTGGGTTCAATTCCCAGCACCCACATGGCAACTCACACCTGCCTGTAACTCCAGTTCCAGGGTACCCTACATCCCCATGCAGGCAAAATACCAGTTGCACATAAATAAAAAATAATAAAAATATAGCGAATATTTAAAAAAAGAGTAAATAATCATCCTATGGACGGCTGAAGTAAGTGATTGCTGATGTTGCAGACTTTACTCTCCTACAAGATCTTGAACTCACAAATGAAGCTAAGAAGTCCTCTATTTTTGTGGATGCTAAGGCTAAATTTAAATAAACAGGAGGGGAAAGAACAGAGCTTTCTCCCTTTGGGAATGTGGGTTTTCTGTGTCAATGGCAGTTAGCTCCCAATAGTTAAGAGGTTGGAGAATATGGAGGATGAGCCTTTCCACCTTGTTTTTGAGAACGGAGTCTGTAGACATCATCATGAGGAACACACCCATAAATAAAAGCTGCTGTCTGTATTAGGGCATGCGGTATGTGCCCTGGTTATGGCTATGCTATTTCACAAGTAGCAGGGTGACCCTGGATATGGAAGAAGGTATTGTTGGGGTCCAAGTGTCAAGGCCTAATAGAGGGGAATGTTATGACCCTGACAAGAGAAAGAAGACTTTATGGAGAACAGTGGCTGTTTCTGAAGAAGCTGACCTTGGAGTAAGAATATGGTTTTAGTTTTGGAGGTGATGGGGGTTAGGAAAGGTGAGAATATGGGTGAGATTAGAGATCTATGCCATTTATTTCTTTAGTAGCAGATAAGCCCAATTTTGAGCAATTCATCATCTATTTTTGAATGTAAGGACTCTATAGAAGGCAAAGTGGACAGGCTCCCCTCTGTAACGACACATCTCAGTGTTTGGATGTCCTGACTTCAAGGAACAGAAAAGATGGAGGTGGAGGGGCATGATGCAGAAATCCTCTGGACAGAAATAAATATTTTTATGATATTATTGATTCTTTGTCAATTTCACATCATGCATCCTATTCCCACTTAAAGCACTGAGCAGAATGGAAGAGGCCCACTATTGAAGTTACGTCTCTAAAGTAGAGGCTGAGTCACAGCAGAACTAGGAAGAAATATGTTGGGCTAGCAATTCAAAATAGAAGGTGGTCAATGTAGGCATGTGGGACAGTCAACCTGATATTCCATACTTACAGATATCATTTTGAATTTGGGGGATCTTGGCAAGCTGTATGCTTAGGCCAGGGAAGTCTTTACATACTCAGAGGACACTCAGAGTCCTTGGAAATATAAGAACAAGGAGTGTTGAGATGGTTTCTCTTAAAATTTGGAAATCATGGCACATCAGTTGGCAAGTGTGGTCGAATAAGTGTGGATTGGCCACTCTTGGTTGACATGTTTTGCCTTATAGCATGGTCAAGCAATGACAGACAAGGAACTATGAAAGCAGCAAGTGGGACTCCAAACCTTGAGCCTTTATTTCAACAAGCAAGCTGCAGACCCCAGTTTGGGAATCAGCACCCTAAGTCTCTCTCTCAGTGATGCTCCAGTGAATACTACAGTGGTAATTGCCATGTGATGTTTGAGCACACTGAGAAACTAGTTCTGGTAGCAGGGTTAGCTACCATATTTTATATCTAAGGATCTTTGTTTCAAAGTATCATCTCAAAGCCCTTGTCTAGGGATGTAGAAATCCCCTAACTCTGTGATAGGAAGGACAATGTATCAGCCAAAACCTAAAACCACAGTGTTATTGAGAATTGCTAGAAAGGCCAACCATTTACAAAAGATGTTACTAGTTTATCCCATGATAAAAAAAATGGCTACAATGGGACACTAGGCTGCCAGAAGTTTAGTCATGAGATGCTAATCCATGGAGAAAAAGCTTAACCAGGAACTCTGGTTGACTGCTTCAGCTTCCCCAGCTGATTTCTGCTGGATGTTGGAAAGTACCCTCCTTGTCAACGTTATCCATCCTCTGTTTGCTATTTGCTCTTTTACTTGGAAGCCTCACTCAACCAAGGTGATAGTGTGCTCTGCTGGGAATCCTCTTGATTAGATGCTCCAGGTGGCAGCCTCAACAGGGCTTCCCCCAGTCAATTTCTTTTTCCTGTTTACAAGCCCCCAATTTGATTATTTTTTTTAATCTTCAGTTTCTTAATTAGGCATTTGCAGCCATCTCTGCTAGACTTTGTGAACACTCTATTTGATGATGCTTTGCTGTCTATCCACTTTTATCTGTTGTGTACTTGCATAATTTCTCCTTGCTACCTGATTACTATTCATAATTGAAAGCATGGCTGTCATACATCCTTCTCTGAACTGTCTGGAATACATGCAGTGTGCTTCTAGGTGGAAAGGGGTTTGAGTCCTGCCAGTAGCAGCTCAAAGGCCACTTAGTTTAGCAGCGGTCTCACTCACTTCCTCTGTACAACACTTTCAAGTTGTCAAGTTTATCTGCAGACTGCAAGGTCATGGGAAGCGCTCAGCTCTCATTTATCATCTTCCCATTGTGCCTGCGAGGATGTTCTGTGCAAAATGGGGCCTTGATATGACTTAACAGGAGTTGCAACATTGAGTAAGACATTTTCCGTTGAGCACATATTTGCTATGACTTATCATCGGACTCTGCTCCACAAATTACACTCCTCAGGGGTCTTTGTGTTTCTTCTTATTGTCTCTTCTAGAAATGCTGTGGAGTGACAGAGTGTGAAGAAGTGTGTAGGCACTGACGTTACCCTGCCTTGTTGGTTATGGGCGCTGCTACTTGTATCACATATGTATATATGAATACATATTTGAAGCATTTGCACGACTAGCAAAAGCTCAGTAAATGTTAGCTTTTATTGTCGTAGGTATTTTTCAAATATATAGCCAGACTCACAATTGTTCTGACACCAAAGTGGAAGTGCTATCAGAAAGAATGAGCATGTGCATCCCTCCCACACTTTGCTTAAAAAATATTACATGGATCTGAGATGCCTCCCACTTTTCAGCAGCGTAGACCATGCTGATTACAGAGAATACTCAGGGTCTCACTGCAGCAAGATCATCCTGGGCTTGGTTACTATCATTCTCCTGTTACTGTCCCCATGTGACCAGCATCCCACAGACCAGAGCAAATCTTGGCATCCCCAAATGCCTGATTGTACAGTAAAGAGATGTGCTTTGGAAAAAGGACATTTATTCAGCATCATTCTTTATTCTCTCAGTAAAGTTATGGAAAATCATCTTCCTCAGATAGTAAACCATAATGAAGAAGGACAGGAGCCAGCAGAAGCAGACAGGATATCATGGATGGCCTTGTTCATACGATGAGAGTGATTAACGGGAGATACAGCATCTTGAATAAACTATATGCAGATTCCTAAGAGGATTCTGGGCAGCTGAGTTTCTGCTTGACTGGAGTGGGTTGTTAGTAATGTTTTGGAGACCTGCCTCCTTTTCACACAGACTCCTTTGACCTCTGTTTTTAAAGTTAATGCCTGTGACAAAGGGTTTCAGCACAGCTCAGAACAGAAAGGGAGATCTATAATTGGCTGAAAGCTGTGCTCCCAGCTCCTTCTTTGTAGGTCTCTCTCATTGGCTAGACTTCTTGTCTGACAGCATGCCTTAAAGGCCACTGCCCTACGTCTTCCCTTTTATAGTCTATGGGTGTGGTGTATAAGAACCTAGTGCATGCTCTCCCTCTGCATCAGGGTCCTCTTAGTTACAACTTGTGATATGCATCCACATCATGGCCCTTATCTCAGAAACGACAGGGTCATGGCTTGTACCCCATGTTTCATGTTTCATGATCTGTACCCCAGTTTACTTAGTATCATGCCTCTTACTTCTTATCATTCTGTTGAAAAGGTCAGAGACTAATGCATCATTCTTTCACTGTGCTTATTGATTAAGGAATCGGAGAGAACATAGCTCCATGAAGGAGGCTAATCAATCCTATAGCATATCATCGCAGCTGCCCTGCTTAACCAGATGCTTTCAAGCTCCCTGATATCACAGTACAAATGGTGGAGCTCTTCCTTCGTCTTCTGCCTCGGGAGCATCTGTCATCCTGAGCTCCTTTGCTTCAATCTCTGTTTCTCATTTCCCCCTTCGCATTGATTCTTCTATATATAGCAGGGAGAAAGGTGATATTGATGATCTCCATTCTCCCTCCTACACATACTTCATAACATCCTCAGGATGGCTTATTATCATCTGCATTTTAACTTCCACAAATCCTTCCCATCTCAAATGTTTCTCTGCCTGAATGCCACCCGCCTCTCCAGAGGTGCCCACCCCCACCGGCCTCTTTTCCCCTAACCCATGGCAGCCATGATTCTGATAGGAATTATTCTTACTTCCTCTGTGACTGGCCTCTTTGGTCTCTGTAGATTCAATTTAATCCTGTTATCTTAGCTGACATGATTTGCCTGAGGTCATCAGTGACTCCCTGTGCCAGAAAATGGGACAGATGTTTTCTAGTCCTATAAGATTTATCTGTAGCATCTGGATGTGCACCATGCCTTTTCCCACACCCCTGTAGATGAGATAAGTGCATATAGCAAGGAAATCAAAAGGGCAAGATTTTCTTGGTATCCATTTCTGAATAAAACAGGATAGTGAGACTCTTGGACACAAACCACAGCCAGTGCCCTTAAGAGTCTAGTCTACTGGTTGCCAAGAGCTATTTTGGGGTGTCCTTTTTGGAAACTTCTACTTCTGTCACCATATATAAATAATAGTTTCTGATTTTCAGTAAAGCTAAATTTTAGTGTGTAGTTTCTCTTAGTTCTAGGAGTTCTTGGTATTTGATGTCAAATCTCTTTTTAATAGCCCTGCCTTCTTGCTTTGGCTCATATTTCTGTTCCCTATGGTTCTGTTACCTGTTTATCCCCTGTCCACCCCCACATTAGAAGGTGATGGGAAAGAAATAGACCAAGGATTTCTTTGTCTTTTAGTCATGGTAAGTGATTCGTTTTCTAGTTATCAGACTCTCAGAACCTAAGAAGTTTCCATCTTTTGTCGTAAAGGACACTGTTACCCTGGAGCAACTTTGCACCCTTTCCCTACCTTATGTCACTCTAGACCCCAAGGAAGAGTGTGACCTGAGAAGACAGCTTGGGTATTTCTTTGTCTTTCATGCTGACTAAAGTATCAACGTGATTCTGAGTGGCTGACAAGTTTGTCTCTACAATAGTCAGTATTCATGGCCTAAATGTATTCTATCATTTATATCTGATATGAAAATGTGGTTCCAGTCATCTCCTTGGCTTCCTTGAAAGATTTTCTTCATACTTAGGAGACCCAGCAATTGTAAGCTCCATTCTACCTTTCATTGTTTCCACATAAAAATGTCCCCAATGGCCTCATTTGTTTGATCACCTGGTCCTCAACTAAGAGTGCTGTTTAGGGAGTTGTAGAAACTTTAGGAGGTGGGGATTAGCATGAGGAAAGTGAGTCTTGCATCTTACAGCCCTCCCTGACTTCCTCCTGGCCCATTGCTTCTGCTCAGTCCACTGAGATGTAAACAAGCAGATACCCTGTGTTCTGGGTGGTTGCTGTCATTCCTTCCCAGGCATCAGTTTCAACCTGTGAGCCACATTAAAGCCCTCCTCCCTAAAGTGGCTTCTTGTTGGAGAGTTGGTCACAACAAAGATAAAAGTGACCAATGTTCTGTCTCTTTCTCTATGTTTCTTCCATGGTATTCTTAGCAAGTTTTTTGTTAAGAGAGCACAAACATTCTACAGAAATGGATGAATGATTTCATAGCTATATATCTTATAAATGTGCCCTCAGCTAAATAAACAGATCACAGTTATTTGGTGTCTGTAGGTACAGGAGAGAAGAAATACATGTTGTATGGTATGAAACTTAAATTAAGCAGTGGGACTCACACAGTTATAATCATTGCCTTCATTCCCTCTTTGGAAAAGAGTGAGGGGTGAAATGAAAAGTAGAGTCAGTGAAAGCATTAATGGATTTGGTAGTGAAGAAATACCCAAAGCTATCCAATGCATAACTTAAACTTCACTTGCATTTAGGTGAATCCCATGCTAGTAGTGACCAGACTAAGAATTCCATGATCCAGGAGAGACCCCCCCCCACTGTTGTCCCTCCTAACCTTGTAAAAACAGTGCCGTAGTGACTCAAGGAATCACCGACAGCAAAGACTGAGAGGAAGTGTTTGCAGTGTGGGGGGGGGCTGGGTTCAAGACTGTGTTTTTGTCTGTTAACAAAGTGTCTGATTAAGCCTTTCTGAAATTTGACCTTTTCAAAACTTGTTTGTTCTTACCTATAAAATAGTAGGGAGCTGAGAGGATCACATGAAATACTGAACATGATGTCATGTACTGCTATGATCATGTAGATGCTGTGAGGTCACATGATATGCTATGCATGATGTCACATGTAAAGCCCCTGGCACAAAAAATACTGAATAAATATACTACCTCCAATTAAAATTTATCATACAATATGGATTTTTTGACCAAAGTTACCATTATCTAGAGTGTTTTGTGTTAATCATTGTCTAGTCTATTGCTGCGAAGAGACACCATGACCACAGTAACTCTTATAAAAGAAAACATTTAATTGCTGTAATGATAGGACGTGGCAGCGTGCAGCCAGACAGGCTGCTGAAGAAGGAACAGAGAGTCCTGTATAATGATCAGCAGGCAATAGGAAGTGAACTGAAACCGGAGTGGCTTAAGCACAGGAAACCTCAGAGCCCACCCCCACAGTGACACATTTCCTACAACAAGGCCCCATCTACTTCAACAAAGTCATATCTCCTAATAGTGCCATTCCCTATGAGCTTATGGGCGCAAATTATATTCCAACTACCATAACCATTCTTCTGTGACTACACTGTTGGATTAGGATATCATCCTATATGTGTGGTATATATGTGTGTATATATGTGTGTGTTAGTATATATGCATGTTGTGTGTATGTGTGTGTGCATGTTTATGTGTGTGTATGTATACTCAGAAAAATATTTTTTGATACTCAGTCTTTTGACAATAGTAACTACTGGGAATTTAGCCAAGGAGTATGAATGATGTACATACAGCATTAATAGACTCAATAGATGTGGCAAAACTTACAGTCTAAATCTGAAGCATTTTCCTTAGCTTGCAGCCCCACTGATCCTCCTCAGCCCAGAAGACAGGATCTATGGCATCATGGATTTTCTGACATGTGTATTTTTTGTTTAAGGAAAAGTAGTTATGATTTTCCAAGGTCAAGCATAAATAAACCAAAGGAAACATAATTTCTAGGAGCAAGTTCACTGACAACTACTGTCTATTGCAATTTTAAATCATTCCTCTGACATAAATTAACACAGCAGACATAAGGGTTCAATGTGGACATTTAGTTCTGAGTAAATGTCATCATATATTTTAAAGGGCTTCGGGCACTGAGGGCAGATAGAAAAGCCATGCTTAATATTCTTAATAAAACCCCTAATTTGGCAGAAAAAGCCCAAGTCATGTTCAATCTTTAGAAGAGTCCTATCTCAAACATCTTTACTTAAAGCATAGTACATATGCTGAGAAACATATCTGTCACTCACAGGCTTCAGGGTGTAAGTGGGGTGTCAGCTTTAGGGAACAAATGGGGTGTCAATAATGAAAACTAAAACTTCATAGATTACCATAGCTCTGAGCACTGAGTTTATGTCCTGGTGAGCATTTCTAGAAATCACTGGGGGGTGATTTGCCTGATTTCAAGAAGAGATTCTGTTCCCATGGCATACATGTCTGCCCAGACTGTTGCTTCAGTTTTCTGGCCACCCTTGGTGCTGCGCTAGATCTATGATGCTTTCTGTAGGACTCCAGTGTCTCCGGACTTAAAACACACCTCTGAACACAGAGTGGTATCGTGCTGAGAGATGTTCTTCTATCTCCCTGTAACGGTGCCACATGGTCCCCATGGAGTAGATGAAGATGATTTCATATTCTCCCTGTAGCGTCTCTGCTTCTTAAGGACTTTTGCCATGAGCCCAGTGAGGATAGAGACAGGAAACACAGTCTACAGAGAGTCACCAGGCTACCATCACACCAAAGTTTTCCCTTGGTGACTCACAGTTTACTTACTCTCTTGGCTTCTGGGAGAATTTTTCTTTCTCTTAGGACAAATTTCAGCAAGTTCCTCATTCTGCATGAAAATAGCTGTCTGGGAGGATGTCCCATGGGGGTTTAGCGACATACTCGGGAGCATATGGTGTCTCCTTTGCCTCTTCCTTTCCCTCCTCCTCTCTTTTATTTTTCCAAACAAATAGTTCACGAATGTGTATCTGGTGCCAGCTGCAAGATCATGGTGACGAGAAGGGCCAACAAACCCTGCTCTCCCAGAGAAACCTGTGGTGGAAGCGGGATAAGGAATCAAACACCTTGAGGTATGTATGATAAAATGTCAGAACTCCCTGTTTTTCAGCAGCATCAGATCCTTAAAGGCAGTCTGTGAGCATCTTGTCCAGGTGACTAGGTGGTACCTCTGGTTGTTGAGCTCTAATGTGATGACTTTCATTTCTCTATACTACCCTGATGCCCCGTCCTCAACCTTCTCCAGCTGTCTACAATTGAACTGTTGATAGAGCTTTATTCTTCTAGTGACGGTGAGGGAAGACTTTATTCCCAGTCTCTCTCCTTGGTGTATAGATCACTCTGCCTGTGTCTTTTTATCTCATCTTCTTTGTGGCTTCTTTCTTTTAAACCTCATTTCAGATTTATTTGTTTTATATGTATGAGTGTTTTGGTTGTTTGTCTATGTACCAATGTGAGCCTTGTGCTCATGGAGCTCTGAAGGTATTGGGTCCCCTTGAACTGGAGTTACAGATTATTGTGAGCCATTATGTGGGTGCTAGGAACCAAACCCTGGTCCTCTTAACAGGTGAACCATCCCTCTAGCCATGTGTTCCTCTTTTTTACAAGTACAGCCCTCGTATTAAAGCAAGATCTTCCCAGCACTCTGGAGGCAGAGGCAGGAAGGACAGGAGTTCCACCTGGGCTATATAAGGGAAATCACCTCAAATAAATAAATAACCAAAACAAAAACAAGCAAACAAAACATGTAAAAGTCAAACTAGTGAAAGCATTTTAACTGGGTGGCCTCTAGGAAGATTTTAGTTCAAATAAGATTACATTATATTTAAAGATTTAAGCATTTGGAAATATAAATTTTAGTGGCTATTCAATTCAATGTGCAAGACATGGCGCAGTCAGAATGTTCATTCTGAAGGCCAGGAATGAGGCATGGGCATGTGTTTGCTGCTACTATCACTGGGTTGAAACTGACTGTGAGGAAATTGGCTGACATCCCTCTCTGAGATGGAGGGGACCCTTGTCTTTAGACTCTAGTAATTAAAGTCAGCTGACTGTGACTCAGACGCCTATTCAATCTCCTCTTACGCTGTCTTCCTATATCATAATTTTGCCTAAATTGTTGAGCCTGTGCACAAACACCACTTTCACAGGAGATGGACACTGTGTTGTAAGATCAAAGCTGGTTGGTTTTTACAGAGCAGGTAAGGCTCCTGATGGGTTCTGATGGCAGTGCCTTCTCTTTCTCATGTAGTTTCTTTCTGAGAAGTTTTTGGCATTGTCCTAGAAGAGTTTACAGTGCATTTCCAAGCACATCAAAGAGATTGGCCTTGATTGAATAACAACCCTGATAAACAAGGGAAGAGTGGCTTCTGATGTGTTACCACTAAAATGCTCTAGAAATGAACTGAAGACACAGCCTTCCATTTCCTTCTCATCTTTGTTACTCAGTGACACCTAAGAGGTCATCGTGTTTGCTTTGAGCTTTTAGTTTTCAAGAGAATATGGTTTTGCCAGTATACCTGGAAAAGTGGGCTCTATTCATTTGGTCAACAGACATTTAGTGAGTGCATCAGCAAACCTCAACATTGTGCTGGACTAAATGTCTGGTCAAAAATGAGGACAGAATAGTTTATTTGCCAGCAGAGTGTGTATGCATTAGCCCTACGATGGCTAATCTTGATTGTCAACTTGACCACACCTGGAACCAACTAAAACCCAAGCTGTTGTGTGCTTGGATGACAGATTTCTTTTTGTAGTCAGATCATTTGGAACAGGAACATTCACTTTAAAGCTGGGCCACACCTTTTGGTGGTAGCCCACATAACAGGACATGAAAGAAGAAACTTGGCTCCCCCCATTTGCTCTCACTTCTGTAGGCAAGTTCTTCTAGTCTGTTGAAACCAACTTCTCCTGAATTCCAACATAGACTGAAGACCATCTGTTCTCCAGGATCCTCCAGGATTCCCAAGCCAGGTTGGGACTGCTGAGTCCAGCCTGAACTGTGGACTGAATGACTACCAGATTCTCCACTTTTCCATAGTGAGACTGTCATGTTTAATTACCTGGACAACATCCTGTAGGTCAATCTAATACATCCCCCTTTTATATATATTGATTCTCTAAGTTCTGTTTTAGAGGACCATAACTAATATAGATCCTAAATCCCAGATCACTGAACTGAGACATGAAGTCACATGAAGTTCTGACAGCTGTCTAGTCCACGCCCAATAATTCACTTATACCTGTAGCTTACGCCACAGGCGAGGGTTGTGAACTTACTCCAGAGACTCCGCCTAGATCTGCTGTTCTATAGTCTGACAACTGAAAACTATATTGTTTCCAATTACTGAAACATGCGTAGCCTCCAGAGATAATAGACACTTGTTCTAGTTCGAAGGTGCTGGCCCAGGAAGGACGGTCTGGGAGGGATGACAGAGCATGCTCCATGCTAGTGGAAAAACATTTCAAATGCAGACACTCAGTGCCCAAATACCTTGTCTCTGGTGTAACTTTTGCCTTGGTTTCTTTACACCCACCGTGTACCTGATGACTCACATTTTATTAAAATGTGTTTGGAGTGATCTTTCCATGTGTGAGACTTCAAAGTGTTCAAATTCCCTGAGAAACATATTTTAAAATGTTACCTTTTCATCTCATTCTCAGATGATTACTGGAGGCCTGTTTTGTTGTTGTTGTTGTTGTTTTGTTTTGTTTTGTTTTGTTTTGGCTTTTAGGCCCTTTTGAGGGATGCTTTGTCACCTTGTCTTCTCAGGTCAGCATCTCACATACACTTGCATGTGCAGCAGGCTGGCCATGGATCACTCTTGTCTGCGGACCCTGGAAGGTAGAATCTTATCATCAGCCCAGATGACACCACACGGTCTGCCTGTCCATCCACAACACCGGATGTGTTCTGTTGCCTGCTATTCTGGATGGTCAAGAGAGAGCTGTTTCTGGCCATTTAATGGCACAATTGGTAGAAAATGTCTTTTGCCCTTTTCTTCACACATTGAGATTCCTTCCCTTCTTCAGGGTCTTTATACACCGACTCTTCTAATGGGACTGTGAGCTTTCATTAGCTCTTAAGAGTTCATTACATTTAGACATTTTTCTAGCACAAATGAC
>LOJH01050504.1:407-12668 GCA_001685095.1 Ellobius talpinus
TATAAACAATATTTGGGAATATGGGCGCAGTTTTTTCTCTCCAAACTGCTTCGTACTGTATGGGGGCGCTGTTAATCAGGTCTTTCATGGTGTATCCTGTATGCTATTATAGATGACTCTCTAATATCCTATATTTCTTAATTATACATTACATTTTTAAATGAACTGCACAGTCACAATACCTTAATGAAAAGAAGAAATATACATATAACAAAATTGACCTTAAATTTTTATCAATAAAGCAAGATCCATACCAATGCAAATCTCTACAATAACCAGGTACCAGGCACTCTTAAAAAGAAAGAATACATAGCCCCGTTCACAGCCCTCCACCATTGTAGTCACCCCTAAGCTTGTTAGCTGAAAACAACAACCTCCTCCAAACACCCTCCCTCTCTCCATGGGACTCAATGGACCCCAGGCTCATCCCAACCAGAAATCCTCTAACCTGCCAACATTGCTTGGGGATATAGGCAGGCAGGTACTTGTTCCTTGCTTCCCAGTGACCCTTCCCCCCATTGTGGTCACAACATGGCTGCTTTCCAGGAATCCTAAATTTCTCCTGGCCCTCCCATTGGGATAACACAGTTTTCAGCTTGCTCCCCACATAAGACTCTCTGGACAGCATAGTTAGGTAGATGACCCAGGCAACACCTTACCTCCTTGATACTCCAGAGCTCTACCAGCTGCCTTCTTGATGGGCCTGCCTCTCATAGCCCTATCCAGCCTTGAGACCCATCAAGTTCAGATTGCCAGGAGATACTTTTCCCAAGCTACCTGATCAAGCCACTGAAGGTACTAACTGTAGCTGATAAAAAGGAAAGCAATAGGGGCTGTAGCTCCGAACATCTGACAAACAGGGAAAACATCCAAACCCTGCCATGAATCAGCCTTACACCGAACATTGTAAACCTGCTTGGCTTTTTATATAAGTGCTAAGGATTGAACTGAAGTCCTTGTACCTTCTTGGCAATCACCTTTCCTGGCTGAGCCACCTCTCCAACCTTAGAAGAGAAATTCTAATGCATTTTATTGATCTAAATTAAATACATGAGGATTTGTGGCTTTGGGGGAGCTGTAATAGATATGTAGTTAAGTAATGAAAAAGAAGAATCTGTTAGAATAACTCTTCTGTAGCTAAAAATATTCTACTTAATTAGCCAACATAACTCTAAGACAGACGTTTAGATGTGCGCTACAGACTCTTTTTCCTGACAGTGAATCAAGAAAAGTAAACATAGAAAGAACAGCTTTGGAATGTTGGCATTTATTACAAAAGGCATCTTTGACTCCAGCCACATAACCCCCTTAATATAAGTAAGAGCACAGTGGAAATTGGAGAGAAGAAAACAAAGGCAGAGTGGAGACTCTGTGTACATAAGACAATCCTTATTAAAGCAGAACATGGAGATTACATTAAGAAACACAATGTATGAATTGAATAGATAAAATTACAGAGCTTCTATCACCAGCTGTAATCTCATAAAAATGTATCTATTGCTTTAAAATGAAAATCTAAATAATGAAATTGAGTACTTTCATGGCAGGACTACAATAGACAAAACTTACTTTCTCCAGGGCATTTTATAAACCGAGGAGTTATTTGTGTTCTTTCAAGCTTTACAAACAATATGCTTCAATTCATTATGCAAAGGATCTTCACACATCTATTTTCAATGATTTTGCTTCCTAAAATAGACAAAAATCCAATAACATTCTTGCTTCAGTTAATTTTAGGCATATGTTCAGTAAATGTGTCTCAGGTTCATTCAAAATTCACTCATCCCTGAATTTAATTAGAGTTTAGGCAGCTAAGTTTGAACTTCTCTTAATAGAGAACTTAGTGAGTTAAGGTTTCCATAACAGAAAACCACAAACTAGGTTTGTTAAACAGTAGAAAGTTATTTTCTCACAGGTCAGGCTAGAGGCATGAATTTTATGATGAAGGTACTAAAAATTTTTGATTCCTTTCAAACCATGTCCTAGGATTACAACTAGCCAGCTCCTTGCTACATACCTCAGAATCATTCATTTATATATACTTCTTTGGGGTCACTGGTATCTATCACATTTCTAACTCATTAACTTACCACTGAGCAAAGTTGATCCAACATGTGGATTACTTTTATAATGCACATCACATCTGTGGCATCTCAAGTAAATTACCTGCCAGTTCACAATACACACCACATCACTTTAAACGACAAAAACATGATAATCTAATAAATGTGGATTAAATACATATAAGTAACAATGTGTGATTAGGAAAGAGACATGAGTGAGGTAGAAAGAATGCACTTGCTAACACTGGATGAGTGCTTATAGCATTCTGCATGTGCAAATGCTTATGACTTGCCACAAAGTATATTATTAAGTTCATCATGTCGGCAAATTTGGAAATACCAAAAAATATAAATAGTGTGTGTGTGTCCCTAATTTCACCTTTACTTCAGCTTCTAGAGTCAATATTCGACAGAATGCCACACCAATTTTCTAAAGCATGTACCAAATCAGGTTGTCATCCAAAACCTCAGAAGAGTCAATGTGAATTAATACATATCAGAAGAAAATTAGAAAAGAGTCAACGTGCCAAGCAGTCCACTTATCCTCTGTGACAAAACCCTGGTTGACCCTCTAGCCTATCCCTGCAGCTCTCCTTTGTCACCTTGGATTTCTGTGTTACTTGGTCTGGTACCCAATCCTTAACACTGGCCCTTGTTCTTCTGTACCATTACAATACTCTCCCCTGAGAGCCCTCATGGCTCTCTTCTCGCTATCAAATCTCTACTCTGGACTTTCTCAGCTGTCTTCTCTGAAATAGGCCTTCATCCCACCCTTCTTTTCATCTCTATTTTTCTCTACTTTGATGAACAGCATCCATCTCATTATAAATTTTGTTTTTGCACCAGGAAATCTAGATCCATGGTGAATAGACACTGTCTTGTCTTTTCTCTAGATGATATGACTCAAGTTAAACAGACTAGGGATTTTTATAGTTCCAAGAATAATACCAACACAGTCTAAACTGGAATGGGAGCCATTATGAGAAGGAATAGGAACTTAAAAAAATAGTATCTCTCTACCTCTCTAAGAAAGAAAAATTTAAATATCATTGTGAAATAAAAGTTCAAAGCTAGCTATCAAATAGAAAAAAGCAATTAGTTATGTTAATTAGAAAATTTTTATAAATATCCTCTTCAAATTTTTGTAATGATTTTGAAATTTTTTTCATTACATTATAATCAGTTTCTCACCAATACATCATTGTCAAGAGGAAACATCCATATAGTTCTGACTTCAAGGATTGAATATAAACAACTATGGATTGTTGAATCTCTTTTCCTGTTCATTATTTCCTTTGTTGTAATAAGTATGGGCATTTGTCTACATGTATGCCTATGTACAATACATATTCAGTGATCACAGAGGGAATTGGATCTTTGGGACAGGAGTTGCAGACTGGACTGCCCTATGGGTGCTGGGAACTGACCAGGTTCTCTGAAACAACACCCAGTGATATTAACCACTGAGATATCTCCCCACCCCCATGTACATTATTTCTTTGATAAAAAAAAACTACTCATAGAAAGATAAATATGGTATGTACTCACTTATAAGTCTACATTAGCTATTAAGTAAAGGTCAATCATGCTGCAATCCACAGACCCAGAGAGGCTAAGTAGTAACAAGGAGGCCTGCAGGCAGTGCATGTATTTCTCACGGAAGGGGAAATAGAATACATTTTGTGGGTACACTGGAGACAGATGAAGATGCGAACAGAAGGGATCTGCCATGGGGGAGTGGGGTAGAGGTGAAGAGTACTAGAAAAGATGATTGGAATTGGGGATTGAAAGGCTATGTGAAAACCTAATGTGGTGAAAACTCCTTAAAATCTGCTAGATTAACCCTTGTGAAATCTAGTAATGAGAATATGACCCTGAGCTGGTCATCTTCTGTAACTAACAGTAGGAATAGGACATCAATGCAGAGACAGAACCTTCCTTTACTCTTCAGTCTGCCGTGTCTCCAGTACATACTGGGACAATGGTGATGCAGAATTTATGGGAGTGGCTGACCAATGACTGGTCCAGCTTCCCCTGATATTGCCTGAATGGCCAGAAAACAGAGGCAGGATAGCCCAGAAACCCCAGATAGAAACAAACAAGACTGGGGAAGAGGGAAGGCAATGAATAAATGATTCTTATGACGTTCTGCAATGCTTGTGGGTCGGTGTCTAGCCCAGTTGTCATTGAAGGGGTGTCAGCCAGCAACCAATGGGAGCAGATGCAGAGACCCAAGGTCAAGCACTAGGCAGAGCTGCAGGAGCCCCTCAGAGAATGGGGAAGAGGGATATTAAGAGCCCAGGGATAAGGAGGACACAACAAAAATACAACCCACATAGTCAAACAAACTGGGCTTGTGGAGGCTCTCAGAGACTGAAGCAACGACCTGTGTGGATCTGAAATAGATCCTATGCATATACCCTGTGTGGGGTGAAGCTCTTTTGGGACTTGGAATGGGATGGGTGTCTCTGAGTCTTTTTCTTGTGCTTGGAAACCTTTTCCTCCTGCTGAGTAACTGCTTAAGACTATGCTATGGGTTTTTTTGCCCAATCATATTTTGTCTCATTAGGTCATATTCAATGGGCCTAGGATAATGCTGGAAGGCCTGCCTATTATTTTTTCTTTGAAGAAAAACAGAGGAGGAGTTGGTGGAGGGAATCAAGGGAGGGGAGACTGTAGTTGGGATGTGTTGTATGAGAAAGAATGAAATTTGAAAAAAGAAGAAAGTCACTCATAAATAATACCATCACTCTTTTAAAAAGAGATAATAATTACAGTTTATAGTAAGAAAAGTAAATAGTAATTAACTTTAGAAAATCTACTCATACCCTGTTTATGTTGGCACCCTTGATGAGTAGAGCAATACACAGATCTCTAAAATAAACTCTATTGAAAACTAGACCTTATAATGGCTAAGGCATAGTTAATATGTGAAATCACTTTGTTTTAGGGTGTGCGACTAGCTTAAGCTATACATAACACTGAAAGTAAAACATATATCAGCTTGCTCAAGTATAAAGTTAATCCATATGATCACATACCAACTGCATGAGTTTTATCAACCACTTAAAGTAGGCTCCAACATGCCCTCAAATTTAATAATGTCAGTGAAGCTCAGAGTCCCATTTCACCATTTTCCCAAAATTTTATATGAAAATCTAAATCGTTTAGGCAGTGCATAATTGCCAAATGGATTCTACAATGGTGAATTTTACCTAATAAATGAAAATATATCTCTTCCTGAAGTTAAACGGATTTGACAAAAGGAATACAATGCCTTATATCAAACAAAGCAACATAGAACTTTCTGGATTATACTTCATCCTTTAGATGCAGACTAGTCCAATGGAATCTCAGTAGAGTTTCTTATTTTTACTATAAATATCAACAGCTTACATGTTGATTTCTTCTCTCTTGAGTTGTGGCAGGTATGTTTTCTGATTAGTGACCATTCACCAAGTAATACTCAGACATTAAGAAGAACAAAGTTATATTCATTTTAGGAAAATGGATGGAACTGAACATTATTATGCTAAGTGAAATAAACTAGACAAGTATAACAAGCTCTCTCTCCACCCTTAAGAGTATGTGGGTATGTGGGAGAGAGAGAGAGAGAGAGGGAGAGAGAAAGAGAAAGAGAGAGAGAGTATATGTCTGTATCTGTTTGTGTCTGAGTATATTAATGTGAGGGATGTCATTTATGAGTATTGTGGAATAGAAAGGATTTTAGGAAGATATTGAAGGGGGAATAACTGAGATGAGTAGAGCAGAGAATAGTGTCTAACACACATGTATGAAAATGCTAAAAGAAAGCTTATATACAGCTGAGAAAAACATAAACCATGAAGCTAACATTCAACCCAATGATCTCATTTCTATGTAATTACTTATGGTGAATAAAAGTTATGTCTATGCAAATAAGTGTACTTAAGTAGTTGCATAACTTCCACAAAATAACTGTCCAGTCATTGCTTGTGGGTCAGTTTAATACAGAATATTATCTAATAATAAGCAGGAACAAACTACTAATATTTTCAATAATATTGATTATTCTCAAAATTATTATCCTGACCACAGATAGAAAAGACTAATTCCTGTGTTTTCTCCAAATAAAGTCCTTGGAAATGGAAAACTATAAATCACAACACAAACCTTTAGTAGAAGTAGTTGAAGGCATTAGAGAAGGAGGAGACAGACTAAAGGGGGCTCAAGAGAACCTTTGGAAATGATGCCAGTATTTCTTATCATGATTATGATGTTGGTTACAAAACTATAAATGCTCATCATGGGAACAAATTGCACACTTAGTGCTTAAACACAAGTTTGATTGTTGTACTATACTATGCAACATAAAAATAGAGTTGAATTATGCTTATTTCTAATTCTTGTAGTTTGCCTAGTAAAATTATTATTATTCCATATCCAGACCTTGGTCTTGTGATTACCAAACACCAGTAATAAAACTCTCCAATATAGTGGTCATGATTTTTACCTCGATAGGGTCTCAAATCATCTAGAAGACTAGCTTCTAGGCATACCTATGGCCTAGAAGCCCTAGCATTAGATTACTTTAGCCTCTGGACCAGTCTGATAGAGATTATGCTAATTATGTTATTGAGTGGTTAGATTTCTGATAAAGGTGAGTCATAACAGTCTCTAGGATTGGTTTCTGAACTGTACAAAGAGGAGAAAGTTAGCTGAATGGAAGTATTCGTCACTCTCTGACTTGTGATGCTGTAACCAACGTGACCAGTCACTTCAAACCCTGTCTCTTTGGCACTGCCCTCATTATGGATGATGCTCTCAAATTGTGAGCCCATACAGGCTGTTCCTCAAATGGCTTTTGTCAGCTTATTGGAATACACCTGAATTCATAAGGACTGGGAAGATTTTCTAACCAGGACACTAAGAGCACAAACATTAAAACGAACAACCAAAAAAGTGACCTCATGAAACTGAAATTCTGTTCAACATAGGAAACCATCACTTGAGTGAAGAGGTGGCCTGAAGATGGGAAAACAATATTTACCAGCTATGCAGCTGAAAGGTGACTAGTATCTAGACTATACAAAGAAAACACTCAAAAAACTAAACATCAAGCAAATAAATGGCCCAACTTAATAATAGAGCATGGGACTAAATGGAGAGATTTCAGAAGATAATACACAAATGGCTAGAAAAGACTTGAAAATATGCTCAATTCCCTTGGCCATTTGAAAAATTGAAACTACTTTGAAATTTCATCAAATTGAAATCAGAATAAATAACATTTAAAAAAACTAACAGCAGCAGCAGAAAAATCAAATGCTGGTATGGATGTAAAAGTAAAGGAAACATTTATTTATTCCTTGTGAAATTGCAAACTGGTACAGCCACTATGAAATTCAGTGTGGAGGTCCCTTTAAAACAGGTGTTCTCAACCTTCCTAATGCTGTACCCTTTAGTACAGTCTTTCATGATGTGGTGACCCCAATCATAAAATTATTTTGTTGCTACTTTATAACTGTAGTTTTGCTACTGCTATAAACCATAATGTGAATATCTGATATGCAGAATATCTGATATGTGATTCTTATGGGGGACACAATTCACAGGTCAGGAACAAATGCTTTAGAAGTTATAAAAAGATCTATTCCATATAGCACTCTTGACCACATATCCAAAGTTTCCATATACTACTACATAGATAATTCTCAACCATGTCCCCTGTTTCCCTACTCTTAATGGCCTAGATGTCTACCAGCTGAAAAGTGGATAATGAAAATATGGTATATATACACAATGGGATAATAGTTAAGTGTTGATAAAAATGAAATTACAAAATTCTTAAGCAAATGCGTGAAGCTGGAAACAATCATTTTGATTGAGGTATCCCAGACCCAGAAAGAAAAACACTAGATGCTTTCGTTCTTGTGTAGATGTTAGCTTTGGATTTTTAGGTACATATGATTCATTTGGAATATCCATAGATGTCAGGAAATCACTAGGTGACTATGATTAGAGGCTTTTCAGAAAGAAGAGATAGAATATTTGGTATGGAAGGTTTAAAAGTTATGAGTGGAATCATAAGGGTTAAATTGGTGTGGTGAGAGAGAGATCAGGATAAAATAAAAAAATGAGAAGGCATAAATAACATTAATGACCTTTCAAAAAAGTCATATTAAAACCTACTATTGCAGAAATGTCATAATATATATAAACACATGATGTGGTATTCCCCTCTGTATGCTGTGAATATCATTAGTAATAAAGAAACTGCCTTGGGCCTTCGCAAGGCAGAATAGAAGTAGGCGGGTAAAACTAAACTGAATGCTGGGAGAAAGAAGGTGGAGTCAGAGAGACACCATGTAGCTACCACAGGGAACAGATGAGCCAGAAACTTACTGGTAAGCCACAGCCATGTGGTGATACACAGTTTAATATAAATGGATTAAATTAAGATGTAAGCATTAGCCAATAAGAAGCTAGAACTAATGGGGCAACCAGTGATCTAATTAATACAGTTTCTGTATGGTTATTTCAGGGCTGAGCAGCTGAGAACAAACAAGCAGCCTCCTACAACAAACACATAAATAAAAATAGTTTAAATGGAGGTCCCACATAACAGGACAATGATATCCCTACCAAGTAACAGGGACTAACTCATATGAAAACCCAGTGCCAGGAATGTGTTACTTCTTTCAGAATTTTAATCCAGTGTGGTACCACAGATTCTAAAACTTTCTAGGCTATGATCAAAGCTGCCAATTACCCTCCATAACTTGACAATAAGACCATATTAGTGAAGAAACCACATACTTGAATCATGTAGCAGAAGCAGCCGGTACTAACCTGGAAGTTTCATTCCTACTGGCTAGCTTTCACAGTTCTAGGAGACACTAAGTATGTTACTAAAAGAGAAAGACACAAGGTTACCGGCCAGAGCTCAGGCCAGGCATTCATGGATCCAAAGTGGGAAGGAAAGCCTGTATTCCAGGTCCAGAGTTAGAGCTCCCAGAATCAGAGCTGGCTCTGATAAGAGCAGGCTTGGCAGAAGCCAGAGAAGCCACAGAGGACCACTTGGCAGTAAGTCCTCTAAGTCAGCCGCTTAGTAGCCAGAACCAAGCCATGTGGGTGTGGGCCTGTGGGAAGTTGCCAAGTGAGTTGAGAGAATGCAAGGCTGCAGGGAGGGGTCTAAGACAGGATTGGCATGATGTGGACTCAGGCCACGTGGGCATGTTGGGCTTCAATTTCCTATACGAAAGAGTTCCACAACAGCCTGGAACAAATTATAACAAAGGTTTACTTATTTGGGAACAAACTCACAAAAAGGGCAGCGATCCACAGTCCTCTGCATGCTCTGGGAACTAGAACCAAATCCAGCAGCCAAGGGGGCCTCCCATGCTTTTTATCTGCATTTATAGTACATGAGACCACACCCAAAGAGGACCGATATCTTAAAGGCTATTGGCTGAAGGAGTTCCCACAGCATTTTCAAGTTGTAAATCCTTCAAGCTATAATAATGACTGACCAAGCAAAACATGCCCACTGATGGTATAGTGGCACAGACCATATGGGAGTAACCAACACCTTTTTCAATGGATATTTAGGTCTTCCTCCAAAAGATAAAATGTGTATCTAGTACTATTATTGTTCAAATAAATTGTAGAGATTATAGACCTTAGGAGATCATGCAATTATTTTGCTAAGGGGACATACCATTAAACAGACTCCCAATGACTGGCATATCAATATATATCTATATCTATATCTATATCTATATCTATATATATATATATGTGTGTGTGTGTGTACATATACATATATGTATATACATATGCATCTGCCAACACTCATCTGAGAAGCTTCTATTTTCAGTAAATGGTACAGAGACAAAAAACTAGTCAAGGTTCAAAGAATAAGAAGCTACAGAAGTTACCCTTAAATGGAAAATATATATTACACACCCTTCTTCAAAGACTCAGGGATCATTGAAGAAAAAAAGGTTGTCTATCAGTAAATAGTCTCTTCTGGATAGAGCAGGGAATATGCTTTATGAACTCATGGCAGTTGTGACAATATACCTCAAATCCCTGCAAGACCAAAGAAGATAAAAATCCAAGAATGGAGGGTGAAGCTTACCACCAAGTCCCATTACTAGCCAATCATATATCAGCAGTCAATAGGTATTGGGAGAGGAGATTCAGTTTTCTCAAAGACTCTAGGCCTTGGGAAGTCCATCATGTTCCAATGGAAGGCTATATATCCAAGAATAATTGGTATTGATGGGTCTAAAAAGCAAAGTCACACAAAATGGGTGGATGGGGAAGATGGGTGTCTATGGAAACAGTTGAGGGAATTGGTGATTGTGATCAAACTATGTAATAGAGAATTCTAAAATCACTAACCAAATATTTTAAAAAATAAATAATAAAGCAATGAGAAAAGTAACTAAGACATACCTTTATTATGCTGCTTACTCTTGCCTTAGAATTTAAATCAAATACTTAATACCATATAGAGTAATTAATAGAAGAAAAAGAGTTGTGATTCTTTTGCGATTTGCCCTATCCCCATTCTCCCACTTCCTCAGTAAAATACTCAAATTCACAATATCATTCATTTTTATCATTTACACAATTTCATCTAAAGAAAACTTGTATATGTTCATGGCTTAGTCCTAGTAACAATTACACTAAAACATATTATGGACTAGATTTACCTTTCTTTCAGTTAACCTGTCTAGATACATTATTCACAATGTCTTTGTACAGTTGACTGTTCAGCTCCAGGGAACCTAATTTATACTCTTATCTGAGGTATCAAAACAAAGAATTCCAGAGGGAGAGATCAGTAGGATATATCTGCATAACTCCTTGATGTCTGGATTAAACATGTACACCATGTATCTGAATCATTCAAAGAGAAATACTCTTTTTCCTGGAATATTTAAAAGTAATTTCTGATAAATGTGAAATGAGGAGACTTCAAGATAAACTATTAACTCCTTTGGTATGCTACTGCAAAATATGTTATTACCTACTTTGGTACGTTAAAATTTTTCAGTAATAAAAATATTATCAATAATAAAAGTTACATTTAAAACTACAATTTATTCACAAAAGACTGTAGAAGCACTATTTCCTTAGTCTCTTTCTGGGGGCTGGAGAGATGGCTCAGCAGGTAAGAGCACTTACTGCTCCTGCAGAGGACTCGGGTTTGACTCCTAGCACCATATGGAAAAGCTCGTCACCATCGGTAACTCCAGACCTAGAGAATTCCAATGTCCCTGGTATCTGAGGATACCCACACTCACATGCACATCTTCCCAAACCCACACANGAGAAAGAGAGAGAATTTTAAAATAAGTATTTAATATTTTTATAAGTTTGTTATTGGAAACCAGCCATTATTTTTGTTTACTCAATTTATGTACCTGAATATTGGATTCCTGAGCCAATCCATGCAAACCTGTGAATCTTTATTTTATATTTACTATTGCTATGCTTCAGTTGAGTTCTGCACTTAAAAGTCTTTTGTAGGATAGCTTGAGTACCTAATATTCTCACGGGAGGCTATGTCCATTTTTGCCCTGCGTTCCACAGTACTGATAGAAATAATTTAACTGTACCGCATGCAGGGATTAACTAGCAGTGATAATTCTTGTTCTGTGAACACATCACAATACATAGTGTCATCTTTAGAAAGCAGTTATGTTAAAAATGCATGTTAAAAATGCAACAGATAAGATAATCTGTAATTTCCCAAAACAAATCAAATCATGGTTTCTTTTCCATAAGATGAATATTTGTATGTTTTCCTATGGAAAGGACTTATGAAGTTTAGGAATCCAATATTACTTCCCTAGATCAACAACCTTATTGCTTTATAAATATTACATCAGAGTCTTAAAGTACAAACATATAATTTAAGCCACATACTACAAAATATTACAGATTTTCTCCTTTCTAAATTTATAAGGACAGACATTATAGTCACTAAAATCCTATAGTTGTCTCCTTATTTCAATCAAATAAAAATCTTTGTGTAATAGAATAAGATTATGCCTTTTGCACGTACTTTTAAGCAATGTCTGGTCTTGTTCAAATTTTTTTGAAGGAAGTGTCAACATAGCAAGTCAGAAAAATGAAAATGAATGATAAAAGTCGGACTGATGGTGTATGTGATTAATCCGGACTCTCTGAACATGGCTGACAA
>LOJH01050506.1:11734-24401 GCA_001685095.1 Ellobius talpinus
AGGCATACACACAGACAAAATATTGTATACATAATAAATAAATAAATAAAAGAAGTTTCTCAGAAACAGCATCTAGAAGGTGGGAAGGGATTTAGGCTGGGAAGAGTGGGTATTTGGACCTCAATGCAGTTTTATCCAAAGGCTCAGCTATCTCCCAACAAGGAGCCTTGGGCTGAGATAGTTCTTCACCATCTTCCTAAAGTGAGGCAAGAGTCCTGTCCTTCACAACCTGACACTTGACAGCTAAATCTGAGCTGCTTCCTAGGAAGAGACTGCCCACAGATGCAAGTCCCACGCAGATGGAGGGGTCCAGCAAGCAGGCCATAGCACCAGCTGTTCTTCACCAAGGTCAAGTTCTACCTTTCATGGCAGTTCATATAAAGGGATGGGGGCTCAGAGCACATAAAAGATGTACATGGGACTGGAGAGATGTCTCAGCGGTTAAGAGCCCTGGCTGATCTTCCAGAGGACTAGGGTTCAAGTCCTAGTACCCACACGGTGACTCACAACTGTCTCTAACTCCAGTTACAAGGGATCTGACACCCTCACACAGACATACATGCCGGCAAACACCAACACACATAAAATAAAATTAAAAAGAAAGAAAGTAACCCTGTCTTGAACCTCCACCCCAAAATTTACATGTCCCATTCCAATTACTTGAAATAAACTATTTTTAGCTGGGAGAGGTCTCAGAAAATTGTCTACCCCTCACCTCAGAAAATGACCAGCCCCTCTTATTTTTCGATATATTAAGTAGCTTTTTGAGTTGTTCAAAGAAACAAGGCTGGGTGAACTACTCTGGCCCTATTATCTTACCTATTAAAATGAAATGAACTGTACGCTTACAGGTTTTAAGAATCACACAAAGGAGCTGGGTAGTAGTGGCCCACACCTTTAATCCCAACACTCAGGATGCAGAGGCAGGAGGATCTCAGTGAGTTTGAGGTTTACAAAGTGAGTTCTAGGACAGCCAGGGCTGATACACGGAGAAAGCTTGTGACATAAAACAAACAAAACAAAACAAAACAAAAGAATCACACAAAAGATATAAAATAAAATTTAATAAAGAGGAATGTCATTGGCCATTTAGATCTTGTGGCCTGCAGTGGCTTAGTGGGTAAAGGCTCTTGGTGCCCAATCCTGAAGACCTGAGTTAAATCCCTAGACCCCACCTTAGAGAGAACTGAAATTTGTCCTCTGCTCTTCACGTGTTCATGGTGTACACGCACCCACACGCACCCACACGCACCCACAACGTGGATAAGCAAGATACAAGTATTCTCCTTGTTAATTCCTTCACAAACGCTTCATTGTTTGGTCTTTTATTTGTTTTGGAAACAGGATCTCACTGTGTAGCCTCAGCTGCCCTGGAACTGTCTCTGTAGACCAGGCTGGCTTCAAACTCAGAGTCGCCCGTCTCTTCCTCCCCAGTGCTGGAAATGTACAATGCAGGGCCAAGAGCTCTCAGCCATTGCCAACAGGAGGATCACATTTTATATCTTGGGGTGCTTGCACAGAAAATGAGTTTATAATTTAAATTTTGTCAATCTGGATTCCTGGTAGAAGTGAGCAAATATGGGGGAGGGTGTCATAAAACTTTCTGGCACATTTTGATTAGACATTAATTTTTTATTAGACATTAGATCCTAGGAGGCTTTGGCTGTGAGTATCCTGGTATTTGAAATTCGTGATCACGTAATTTCCTGTTCTCCCATGAAAAGCTGCAGAATTTACTCTCTTTGGTACAAAGGGAACATCAGCATCCCTTCCCCGGAACTTCAGGACCGTTTGTGAAAGGAAAACAAAGATCCAAAAGATGTTTTGTGTTTTGACGTGTAGGCTGAGTTCCAAGAACACTATCAATAACTAACTGAAATGATTCTTCATCTACAAACCATCTTAATGCTTGTTTGATTAGGGTCTTAACACAGAAACTGGGATTAAATTAAATTAAATTGTTTAAATCTTGTCTTTTTGGAGGCAGGAGACGTGGTTCAGAGGTTCAGAGCCCACACGGCTTCCACCTGTCCAGCTCCAAGGAGATCCACTAACTCCGGTCTCTTCACGGACCTACACACTGTTACCACCACCACCCACATACGTACACATAATTAAAAATAAAATCAACCTTCAGAAAATAATGATTTCTCTTCTGGAAACCTCAAAGGGAAGCTTCTTCTTTTAAAGGAAAGTATTTATCTAAATGGTGTTGGGATACACACCTTTAATCTTAGAACTTGGCAGACAGAGGCGGGCAGGGCGCTGAGTTTGAGGCCGGGCTGGTCTTCGTAGAGAGATCCAGGCCAACGAGGCTACATAGTGAGATTCTGTCTCCCTAAAAGAAATGTTATTGATGTGTGTGTATGTGTGTGTGTGATGTGTGTATGTGTGTGTGATATGTGCGTGTTTGATGTGTGTGTGATGTGTATGTGTGTGTGTATGCAGCCCAAGTGTCATGGTTAGAGGACAAATTACAGGAGCTGGTCTTCACCTTCTACCACGTGGGTTTAAGACATTGAGCTCAGTTAATCCCAACACTCAGGAGGCAAAGGCAGGAGGATTTCTGTGAGTTCCAGGCCAGTCTGGTCTACAGAGCAAGTTCCAGGATAGCCAACCAGGTTGCCCTCAAACTCATAGAGATCCGCCAGCCACTGCCTCTGGAGTGTTGGGGTGGAAGGCGTGCACTCCCATGCCCAACCCACACAATCACTTTTCAGAATTGTTTGGGTGACCTACTTTGGCCAAGGACCACTGGGTAGAAGCTGACACGCCAGCAGGACATAAGCCCTAGAAGTCAGCCCATCCATGCCTGTTGGTAACTCTGGGGTGTTTTGTAGCAGCTTCAGCCTTGGTAGAATGCAGACATAGATGGAGAGGATGCTCACTGGGGACAATCTTGCCTGAGGAGTAGGCTGAGGTGTGAATTTTAGTCATCCAAACGATAGGGAAGCAAACACACTGCTGTGCCGAGTGATCCAACAGCTTCCCCTGCTTTCCAGAGGAGGAAGGGAAGCACAGACAGAGACTCAGGAAAAATCCAAGTTCTCTGGGTAATAATTATACAGCACCTAGAACCTCCATCAGAGAAGCTGGGGGGTGGATCTAGGTGCACCCTGCAGCCAGGCTGAGCCGCCCTCAGAATTCCCAGACAAGTGTTTCTAAGAGGTCTCACGGTTTGTGAGCAAGTAGACAGTCAGAAACAGGAAATACTAGCCCTGTTGTCTGCACCTCAAACACTCACGTGTGAGGGACTCTTTACCCTGCAGGCGACTTAACTCTCCCTGAGCCACAAAGGCATGGATAAGGATTTGAATGTGTGCTGAGAGTCTACATGCTCAAAGTGGCTGAGCCTTCAGCCCCCAGTGCTGAGTCTAATCGTCTTCAGCTGGATGACTGACAGCTAGGGGCTGGGGATGTGGCCAAGGTGGTAGGGTGCTTGCCTAGTATGCATGCAGCCCTGAGTTCGATCCCCAGCTCACCATAAAGAGGAACTTGAGAGGCAGTGACAAGGAAGATCACAAGTTCAAGGCCACCATCAGTTACACATCAAATCTGAAGCCAAAGCTAGCCTGGGTTACATGAGACCCTATCTCAAAGGAAGCGGGAAGCAGGAGAAGAAGAGAAAACTCTAGCCCTCTCATATACTAATACTCTGTTTCTCTAAACTTTGATCAGTAGCTCTGGTAAAGACTGGAAGAACGTCTTTGCTTTCCTCTTTTCCTGAACCCCTGAACAGAATTCAACAGCAGCACAATCTCTCCATTTGACTCCCAGGTTTAGCTCAAATTCTTTTGCCTCCGCTAATGCTATCGCTAGCATCTTCTTAGTCTGTATCACCAGTCTTCACCTGAGTGATGGATGCAAGAATCTTCTAGCTCAGGACCTAGTTTTCTCCTCTTGGAGTTTTCTCCATTCTATTTTCCATCCATCCTGTAATTCAGTATCTCAAGAAACCAGGAGGGCTGGAGAGAGCCTTCAGCAGCAAAGAGTACTCTTGCGAAGGACTGGGGTTCCATCCCAGCACCCACATGTAGGTCATGACTGTCTATAACTTTGGTTTCAGGGGATCTGACCTCCAAGGGCACCAGGTATGCACATGGTACACATATATACATACATACAGGTAAAACACACATATAAAATAAAAATAAGTAAATATTCTTTAAAAACGAAAGAAAGAAAGGAAGGAAGGAAGGAAGGAAGGAAGGAAAGAAGGAAGGAAGGGGGAAGGAAGGAAGGAAGGGAAAAGCAGCAAATGCTACCATGTCACTGAGTCCTTGAGGTGTAATTATCAAAGAGAATGAGCCTCCCTCCCTGTTTTAACCAAAACAGCCTAAACAAAGTGCCCTGAATATTGGTATAATGTTTTGGCCTGAATTCTCTTCATTTGTTTATTTTTGGAGACAGTCTTTTTACTGTGTAGCCCTGGGTGACCGCAATACAGACCAGGCTATGCTCCAACTCACCAGGATTTACCTGCCTTTGCCTCTCCCAGCTGTGTGCTACCACGCTTAGTGTAAGAGATAGGTTCTTTATGAAGGTTCTGAAGCGGGCGGGGTCCAGCTCATTCACTTTACTAATAAGGGAGCTTCCCTTCGGTGGAATAAATTTAAATCAAATTCACACTAAACGGTTCAAGGGTTGTTCTTATGCTTTTCCCTCTGACTTCTGAATTTCTCACCTTGAGTGTCAAGAAAGGTCATTAGCATTGTTAAGGAGGACTGACCCAAATCCAGGAATGAATCAGGGCGGGCAAGAAGAACATCTTTTCCCGTTTGTATTCTCCTGTATTTATTCACTGACCTACATAGGGATGTTTCATGGAGTTGATTTTTTAAATAGCCCTTTAATTTTTAATGTGTCCTCCGAGCTAACAGAGTGAGACATTATCACAAGCTCGTAATGATGCTATCCCTCAATTCCGCCAACCCTCAAAGCTAACCAGAGTCACACAAGGGTCCTCCATCCCAGCTTCAAGGTGCTCTGTGATGGAATGGAGCACTACTTCCAAAGAGGTTCTGAAATCCCAGAAAAACAACTAATTAAAAACGAGACCCTCCCAATGAACTTGATTTCACTTTAGTCTTCCGGGCTTTAACATGCTCTTGGAAGGAAAAGCGAGTCTGTTCCAAAAGCAATACTGTCCCACCCTTCAACAGGTTTGGGTGTTACTGGACCATGCGGTAAACAGGAGAAATCTTGTTTACTGACCTTGGGCCTTAATTCATTCTATTGGAAGGTTTTAAAGGACCAGCCTTACCAAAGGGCCAGGTCTCTTTTATCTCTAGAACAACAGTTTGCCCACTGGGTGACCTATATTCAGCTCTTGTCCCACACTACCTCTGAGCTTCATTGTCTTCTTCAAAATGGAAAAGGCATCATCAACTTCACGACATTGTTTTGAGAGTAATCGAGATAATGGATGGGAAAGAACACTGTCTTTGGAATACTTTTTTTTTGTAAGACAGGGTCTTATTGTATAGCCCTGGCTGTCCTGGAATTCCCTATGTACCCCAGGCTGGCCTGAAATTCATCACAGATCTCTGCCTGCCTCTGTCTCATAAATGCTGGGATTAAAGTCATGTGACACTTCACCTCAAGACTTTTTCTTCTTTTAAAAACAAACAAGCAAACTCTCGTTTGTATCCCTCGCTAACCGCAAACTGGCTGAGCACCCAAGGATGACCTTGAACTTTGGATCCTCTTGCCTCTACCTCCCCCAGGACTGGGGTCATAGGTTTGTACCGCTATGACTGGCTTGCTGTGGTGCTGGGGTTTAAACCCGGGGTTCCACAATTTAGGTACAACTATGTAAGCAGCGCGGGAGATCTCAGCTACCTGATTGTATAGATGCAGCCCACTAGTTTTAATGTCAGTTTTACATGCAATAGAGTCATTTGGGAAGAAGAACACCGATTGAGAAAATGACCCTAGTAGATTGGCTTTCAGGCAAGCCTGTGTTGCATTACCTTGATTTATGAGTGATGTGGGGGCCGATCTCACTGTGCGTGGTGCCATTTGTGGATGGGTGGTCCTGGTCTCTATAAAAGAGCAAGCTGAGAAAATCACGGGGAGTAAGTCAGAAAGCTGCCGTCCTCCATGACTTCTGCATCAGCTCCTGCCTCCGGGTTCCTACTCTGAGTTCCTTGCCCCGCTTCCCTCAGCGATAGACTGTTACATGGAACTGTGGACTGGAACACACCTTTTCCCAAGTTGTTTTTGGTCAAGGTCTTTTGTTGTTGTTCTCGAGACAACATTTCTTTGTGTTGTCTTGGCTGTCCTAGAACTCACTCTGTACACCAGCCTGGCCTCAAACTCACAGAGATCCACCTGCCTCTGCCTCCCTAGTGCTGGCATTAAAGGTGTGTGCCACCACTGCAGGCTATTTATACTTTTTTTTTAAGATAGGGTCTTATGTAACCCAGGCTGGCATCAAAACTGCTAAGTAAACTTAAACTGCCCTAAACTGCTGGTCCTCTTGCCTCTATCTTCCAAGTACTGAGATTATAGTCACATGGCCATAATTTATGGAGACCATGGCCCTTTATGCAGCTTTAGGGATGACACCCATGGTTTTGTTCATGTTAGGCAAGCACTCTGCTAATTGGCTGTATGTTCAACCCATGACCTTTTTCTTTAATAGACTGAATTCTTTTCTGCTAACTGAATTTGTTTTGTTGTTGTTTATTTTGAGACAGGGTCTCATTATGTAGCCTTTGTTAGCCTCGAACTCACTGTGTAGACAAGACTGCCCTTAAATTCATGGAGATCTACCTGCCTTTACCTCCTGAGTGCTGTGATTAAAGGCCTGTACTACCAGGCCTACCTTGCTAATAGAATTTTGAAAAATTTAATGCAACTCCTCTTTTAGTTTGTGTGTGGGTGCGGCTATGTATGGGTAGGGTACATGCATGACACAGCACATGTGTGGAGGTCAGAGGGCAATTTACAGGAATCGGTTCTCTCCTCTCACCATGTGGGTCCCAGGGATTGAATCCAGGTCTTTAAACTTGGTGGTTAGCGCCTTTACCCACTGAGCCCTCTCACAGGCCCCTAAATGAGCAACTACCAACTCTGATTGTGTCGGATAATATGGCAGCTAAGTGTTCCCCAGAGAGTGGATCTAGGACAACAGTTTGAATCACAGAAAGACAATGTTTTAAATACATTTTCATCTTAGAACTGTCATTATTAGAACTGTCCGCAAGATGTACCCCTCACTGACTCTGAGGTTGGGGTGTTTCCGTGATCAGTAGAGACGAACAGGTACATCATTCTCCTCATCTGCTTATGGGCTAATTCATCAACAAATGTGTTAGGCTTTTGTCTGCTTTGTACTTACATAGCATGATGCCTGAGACGGAGTGATGTGATGGAGGTTCGTTTCGTACTGTTCTGGGAGCTAGACTGTCCGAGGTCAAAGGCCCACTTCGGTTGAGGGCCTTTGTGCTGCGTTTTCCAACGGTAGAAGAGAAAGAGAACAAGAGGAGGATGCAGACTGCATTTAGAACAAATCTGCTCTTTGTTTTCATTTTTAAAAATTTATTTATATTTTATGTATGCGTGTTCTGCATATATACCTGCAGGCCAGAAGAAGGGATCAGATCCTATTATAGATGGTTGTGAGCCACCATGTGGGTGCTGGGAATTGAATTCAGGACTTCTGGAAGAGCAGCCAGTGCTCTTGACCCCTAAGCCATCTCTCCAGCCTGTTTTTATTTTTATATTATGTGTGATTGTGTGTGTGTGTGTGCGCGTGCGCGTACATGTGCACACATGCACGTGTGCAAGCCACAGTACCTATGCGGTGATCAGAGGACAACCTTCAGGAGTTGGTTCTCTCCTTCCACCTGTGGGTCCTGGGATACCCATCTCAGGCTACCAGGCTTGGTGACAAGTTCCTTTACCCGCTGAGCCATCTTGCCTGCCCCACAAATCCACTTTTGCATACCAAATCCACGCCTGCTTTAAGGACATGAATCCTTAAGAACAGAGACCTCATGTGTTATTCGTCTCTTGAAGGATCCACTTCTCGATACTGTTGAACGTGGGATTAGATACACAGTGCAGGAGTTTCAGAAGACACCTTCAAGCCATCCTGAGCACCAACTGTATGCTCAGTATATAGCTGCTATCTTAGGACACCTGCCACCTGATCCATAAAGTGTGATCTCCTCGAGCTTCTTCTAAAAGACCTGGGTTTGGATGGTGGAGGAGACATGACAAAATGGGGATGAACACATGCTAGGAGTGCAATAAATATTTATTGACTGAATCAATGAATATAGTAAAAACAAAATCCCTTTTTATCCACTTATGATGGCACAGCTCTGTGTTCCCCAGCCCTGAAAGCTGGAGGTGGGGGCTCAAGGTCATCCTCAGCTAAGTTGTAAATGAGGGACCAGCCTAGACTACATGAGACCTTGCCTCAAACAAAGAAATAAGACAAAATAAATAAAATCACTTCCTTTCTTGAAAATTTCATTTCATTAATTCAAAAAGGGACAAGCAGTTGGGATTATAGAATTATAGAAACAGAACAGAGACCAAATAGCTTTAAATTTTTGCAGAGTTAAATATTTGAGGGAAGTGTGAGATTTCCCTTGTCACAGAATATCTGCCTTGTGCACCACGCCCTTGATCTGACCGCAGGTACGGCTGCAAGCTGCTTCTTACTACTAAGTGGATGACGTCATTGTAGTAGTCAACCTCCTTTTTTTCCTTTTTTTTACATCTCCAACAGCGCTGTTAATCAAGTGTAAGCCTGTAAAGAGAGCTGGTGTCATCTTGCCCTCTGCCGCCTACCTGATTGGAAGGCTCCCCCTTGGCCTCTGGTCACATCCATTTGGCAGGAAGTCTGCTGATCTGATGGCTAAGGACACCGACATGTTTCTTTCCTGGGTAGGCTTGATCCAACCTTCTACAGAAATAAAACATAAATGGAACTGAAGTGTGGAACTGCAGATAATGTCGCTCCTGATCTTCCGAATGCTTTCCTGGATGACGTCTGAGGAATGCAGAGGGCAGACAAGAAGGCTGGCATCAAATATGAAATCAGGGAACTTGTCAGTGTCTTTGCTTGACTGACAGAAGGCGCTGTCCTTCCCTTCCTCCCTCCTTAGTGACATACAAGGTATCTTTAGTTAAAATCCATTGTTTTCTGCCCTTCAAATAATTATGTTCACACACACAAAGATTGCCTAATAGATTTATGATATTGCTAATTATGTCCTATGGAGTTATTTCGATTCCATGGAAGAGCGTTCTACACAATACAAACTCTGTAGGATGAAAACACAATTTGCTTACCCTAAAAAAACAAAAACTCTCATCTGCTTCATTCAACAATATTAAGTAAAGCACAGTACGTTATTGCAAACAACAAACTGTAGCTGAGTGCTTGCTATGTGGCAGGCCTTCTAAGTGAGTCACATCTATTATCTCACTGAAGAACCTACTAAAGCATGCTAATTATTGAAATACATGTAGAGAGAATGAAAGTAGTTGGTGGACTATTGTAAAGAACTGTATCGTTTGGTTCATCAACACATTTAACAAGGTTGTGTGAATCCAGCCTTCTTTTCTTTAGCTCTTAAGGTTGGCTGTCATCCGAGCAGAGAAGAAAGGTAGCTTACATTCAGTTTTGTGTCTCATTCTCTAATCAAACCATTATTTGAGGGAGAAATAAAGGTTCAGAAAGCTTAAGGTCACATGATCGTTAAATGCTAAAATCAAATCAATATTTTAAATTTGTTGTATTCATCATTATTAGTGTGTGTGCGTGTGTGTGATGAGTGGGTGTGGACATGTGTGCCATGGACATCTTCGTGGAGTCAGTTTTCTCTTTACACCTTTATTTGGGGTTTAAAGATGGACCTCAGGTCATCAGGCTTGCTCTGCAAATGTTTTACCCTCAAAGCCATCTTGCTGGCAGCAGCATTAAAATGTTAAAATTATTCCTCTCTCTCCTGATTTTAAATTTTAATGTATTGCTGTTTGAAACCTCTGATCTAGAACTGACCACTCTTTATTATACTAAGATCTTAGATCATTCGTTAACTATTGCCTCAAGAGCCAACTGACTGAATAATTGGGAATCCTAATGTCCCATGAATTGTGAATGCTCCATAAGCTTCCTTGTTTTAATGGCATTATTTGGCCTTGGAAGGCTGTCTTTGTTACCATTTTCAAACTAAACATTATGGTACATTCGATAGCTAAATTCAGCCTTGGATCCTTAGTAATGATAAAAATCAAAGTTTTTATCAAAGTAGTGCATTTTTTTTTTCCGAGACAGGGGTTCTCTGTGTAGCTTTGGAGCCTGTCCTGGGATTCACCCTGTAGACCAGGCTGGCCTCGAACTCCACCTGCCTCTGCCTCCCAAGTGCTGGGGTTAAAGGCATGTGCCAACACCACCCAACCAGCGCTTTTTTTTTTACATTTTATTTATTTAGGTGTATGAGCAAATATGCAAGTGTGTGTGTGTGTGTGTGTGTGTGTGTGTTAGGTCAGAGGGCAACTGGGAACAGTTGGCTCTCTCCTACAATGTAGTCCTAGAGCTGCAACTCAGGTCATCACCTGGCAACCTCAACCTCAACCTGCTGAGCCATTCCACCGGCCCCAGCTCCGGGTAGTCATTTCTAATGTGCCAGGAAAATAAAAAACAAAGAGTGCTGTGCAGTCTGCAAAAGACTGCAGTCCAAGGGCCGAATTTTCGAGCTCCCTTTGAATTCTAATGAGTTTGCTTACTTAGAAATATGTTTCACTAAAACAATGATACTCCCTTTTTTTTCCCCTCTAATTTCTCCCAAGTCCTCCAACCACCCTTAAATGTCAGGTGGTGACACAGTGAAATGACACCCAGAGGCTTTCATGAATTTTTTGCCAGAAAATTTCAGTAATAAAAAGTAAATTTATATTCCCCAACACCAGAAACCTCTTATCACCAGAGGACTCTGAAAGTCATGGAGAGAGAGACACCCACTTCTGGGTCAGGGCGCCAAGGAGACACAACTCTTTGCATGGCTGATTAATGGGATTATCTCCAATTCCACAGTCATAACATGGAGATAGTCTTGGTTGTATCTTATTTATTTATTCTACCATCTGCTCTCAGGCACTAGAGGAAAGGGTTTATTTATTATATATTCACCATTGAACTTGCACTGTACCCCGATTTGCAGTGTTTATTTGGGCTGATTCCGGAGCCTGAGAAGGCCCACTCTTTGATCAGACAGTAGTCACAGGGCCTTGGCCCCTGACAGAGGCCAGGCCAAGAGCTGCCCCGGGGCATCTCCTTTCTCTAGGGAATGGAACGTAGGGGAGAGATCCCACAACCCTGCTCCAGGAGTGGATCACCTGCCAGAAGATGGTATTTGGGAAGATCGTGGTGTCATCCAATCAGCTCTGGAAAGGCATAACTAGGACTCAGTGTCCGGCAGGAGAAGGGAAAGAGCATTTATACTGGAGTGTGTCCAGCGATGCTTGGTCGCTGGGCTTCTTTGTCATCTTTGACATCTTCTCTGTCACTGTACCGCAAACAACGTAACTGAGTGGACATGGAAGCATCCCCTCCCACTCCTGTGTTCTTATGCTCTCTTGGTTCTTGCATCTACATTCTCACTTGCCTGTGTTAAGACCTGCTCCACTGATTTCAAAAGACTGCCAAGGGACACCGCGAGCGACTTTTCACAGGTCAAAATGCTATAAAGACGAAGCACTTCTGCGACCCAATGGGCTCTTTGGTGCTCATCTTTACAAGCCTCATGAATCTGTAGTAGGCTCCAAGGAGAAAGCCAAAGGAAACGCAAGGGAGGAAACATTTCCAGAAAACGAGAATCATTTGGTTACACTTGAAAAGTTTGTTGAAGGTCAAGGTGGAGGAGACAAAGGCTAGAACAGGACCTCTGAGCAGCCTTTCTCCTGCCTTCCAGTTCCAGGCACTTTGGGAGCCACAGGACACATTGCTATAAATAAAGGAGTGAGCTTGGTTCTCCAAGAAACAGTGCAGCCTTGGCAGAAGCTTCACACACAGTAGATGAATACTCATTTTGTTGTTTGTTTGCTTGCTTGTTTTTTCATCAAATCAGCTACCCTTGTGTCCCCACTCTGCTTTCACCGCTTCTTGGTGTCTCAGCTAAAAATGCCACGGGGAGGGTGGCATGTGCCTTTGATTCCAGCTCTTGGCTCAGTTATTCTACATCTTCAGTTCCAGGCCAGCCAGAGCTACACAGTGAGACTGTCTCTCAAACAACAACAAAACAAGCAAAAAGCAAAGCAAAGCAAACAAAAAGAGAAACAGGGGCTCAAGAGATGCTTTTCCGGAGGACTCAGGTTTGATTCTCAGCACCAGCATGGTGGTTCACCACTGTATAACTCCGTTCTCAGGGGAGCCTCTTATGACCTCCTCTGGCACCAGGCCCACATGTGGGCCATAGACAAACACGCAGGCAGAACACCCATACACATAAACATGATTAAATAAAAAACAAAGAAATGGTGGTACACACCTTTAATTCTAGCACTTGGGAGGTAGAGGTAGGCTGATATGTAGACAAGGCTACCTACACAGCGAGTTCCAGGCCAGCCAGGGATACACAGTAAGACCTTGTTGAAAGGAAGGAAGGAAGGAAGGAAGGAAGGAAGGAAGAAAGAAAGAAAGAAA
>LOJH01050507.1:0-12667 GCA_001685095.1 Ellobius talpinus
ACCATGTCTATTTTCTCTGTTTCTCTTCTGAAGCAGATTAAATGTTCATAGAGACCAGAGACCGAGAGCCTGTAAATTCAAAAAGCTAATGTGTTTTAGTCAACCAAAGCAGTCACAGAGCAAATATTATGTCGAAAGAGACATACTCCTGTGACTAGTATGGAACTGCAATTCCTCTTTTCAAGTAATGCCCTTCTGCCCTGATGCTAGAGGTTATTTAAAGACCCCAAAACATGGCCCAATCTTAAGACCGTGATGACATTTGATTTTTATTTTGCTCTCGAGAATACCATTTTAAGAAGAATTCTATAGTTGCAAAACTTGTTTTCACTATGAAAATAAATATAAAAAATGATATCTTTGGCAGAGTACATGTTTTTCTCCTTTATGTCTGTAAAACAGATGCACGTTTTATTCATTCTTCTCTATATTTTTTAACTTTTGTGAAGGGGGAGGCTGATGTCTTTGCCGGATGATTTAAAATCCCCTTCTCTTTCCAGCTAGACTTGGGGGTCGAATAAGCCCTTGCTTTCAAGCGGTCTTCAAGCTCCGTGTATGACAGGCATTGGCTGATCTGCTGATGCCCATTCGACAGGCACTGTTGAACTAAAGTGGTGTGACGGCACAGTTTTGTTAAGCCGTGAACAAAAGGCTGAAGATGCCTTGCTGGCATCACCCATGTGCATATTGGCCTTGTCACAGTTTGCTTGATTTAATGCTCTGTTTATTCCTAGATATTAAAACTTAAATTCTGAACAATAAGTTTTCAAATTGGTATTGCATACCAACTTCATTTTAAAAGCTTTAAGCGATGAAGACCCTAGGGTCCTTGTCTTCATCCAACTCCCATGCAACCAATATCAAAACCCAGCTTTGGAAAATAAACAGATTCTCAATAGCTTCTTAGCTGTTATCCATTTAAAAATGGGATTTCGGCCTTAAAAAGTCTTATTAGGGTAAAAGATTTATTTCTCTTTGATCATTGGCTGAAAGTCATTATTTATTCCCAACAGTGGGTTCTCATGTAAATTCCTAAGGGAAACTTACCTTGTGTGGGCGCAGCACAGTGTGAACTTTTTAAACGATATATTGTTTTAAAAATAGTACGAAAAGAAGTCGCTTAGAAATACCTGTAAGGGTAAGCACATATTCTCTGGCAGGGAGTAAAATCCAGGGAGTTTGTGTTAACGTGAGCCTTACTTAAGACATGGCAGAGGAATTAGGTTGAGACTTAAAAATAAAACCGTGGCTACAAAAATTCCTGCTCCACAGACAACAGACAAGTCTTCAAAAGAAATCTTAAGTTTGGTACTAAATTTAGTTTCCAGTGTCCTGTTGAATGGGACTTGGGCTTTATCTTTGCCGGTTTTTTGTTCTCTCCCTGCCTTTTTCCTCTCTCCAGGTTTGCTTCAAGTGTTTGCTAAGAGATTAGTTAGCGAGTTTATATTGAGGAGGTAGCCATGGGAAGCAGCTTGCTGCTCAAAGGAACGCACTGGATCAGAGTGTGAAGATACAGGGAACTCACACTGGCTCAGGCCTGGGATCAGGTTCTTCATTTTCTCCCTGAGACAAATGGTTTCTAGAAAGGCTGATGGGGATGGCATTGCCCATCAGGGCCACTTTTAAAAACTTCCAAGCCAGCATTCATGCCAGAACAACTTTACTAAAAAGAAAAAAAAACGTGAAGAAAGAAAAAGGAAGGAAGGAGGAAGGAAGAAAGAAAGGGAACAAATTTAAGTCTATTGCCAGAACATCCCCTTTTCTTTACGTAAAGAGGCTATAATTTGAGATATTCAGGGTTATTTTTACCTTCATTCATAAGGCAGCATCTTCCTCCGGAGCATTTATGAAGGTGGGCAAGGTGGCAAAGAAGAAAAACACACACAGCTGCAAGGAAGTACTGCTAGTAACCAGCAGGGAGACTGCACTAAAAAATAGAAAGGGGATCTCCCAGGTAAAGCAGCCCTATCTGCCTACACACACTTCCTTAGCATCAGCCATGCACTTGTCTGGTGTGAGCTCCCACCACCGCCCACTTTCAGCCATGGCTTTGCTCAGAGTTCATTAGAACCAAGTACCTCTTACACAGCTAGAGATGCCAAGGCAAGGATGAGCTTCTGGTACCAGTCTTTACATAGCATTTTACCTGGGAAAGAGATCTGTGGGCAGCATAGCTCATAGAATACTCTGTGGCTTGCTTCTTTACTTGCCTTACAGGTTTCTATGTGCCCATAGGCATGAGCAAGATTTAGACATGTAATCTCCAACTGGCAAAAGATTTGACCTTTTAATATGTTAATAGGGTGGGTTTTTAGTGAATATACAAAGTGAGTTTTGGCATCAGGTTTGATATTTCCTATTAATACTTTGCCATCAGCTATTTATGAAGAGACAGACAAACAAAACTTGACAAATCTTCCTCCTACCTCAACCCCATGTCAATATTATCTACTTTGTCCTCTCAGCCCATATCCTTATCATTCTATCTTTGAATTGCTCCAAACGAAGCCAAGATCCCAGCCATGTTTTGTGACAGACACATGCCTAGGACCAATGTGACTTTTTACTTTTTAATGCCCTGTCCCGGTTTAGGGTCCTCTAAGGCAAGCGAAGCACGGCGGAACAAGTCTCATCAACGTTTCCTCTGAGCAGCCATGTTACTTACATGGCCTTTCCCCCTTTTTTTCCAGGCAGGCAGAAATGGGTAGCTCAGGACTCATCCAAGTGAGCACATTTCAGGGCTATTCAAAGGATGGTTGGAGGGAGACACCAGCCCTGTGCTACCAGGGAAGTGCATTAACTGAGGATGTCCCCGAGATTGAGTTTGGTATGATGTTAATCTAGGGCATCCCTGGAGGGTATCACTAATTCATGAGAGACTAGTAAAGCGTAGACCTTCTACTTAGCATACGGTTGACATAACGTTTCCGAAACAAGTATCCATGCCTGCTCCCCAGCCCCTACCCCACCCCCACCCCTTGAATTCCCTTCCCTAGCCGTGCAAGAAGCAAGCTCTGCTTCACATAAGTAAGATCTTTGAATTTATCTGCACCGAGGTACAGCTTTAATGATCTGTATCTGCAAGCCAGGAGCATGAATTTGATCTCATTGCATCATCGCGTGGAGATGAGATAGAACAGTACTGCAGCGCGCCAGTGCATTGTGACCGGGTGGCAACAGCAGTCCTTCCGTCTTTAAGCAATAACTTTTTTTTCCCTCCCCATCATTGTTTCTTTATCTTATGCGGTTGCTTCTTATGATACTGACCTGAGGGAGTTGTGCAAGCTCCAGACTTGCCAGCCCCCAGCTCCCGGGCCTAGTACAGACTAATTCATAACTTACCATATTAGACTATCAGATTGAAACCAAGGGCTTCTACTAGTCGTCGAATTGGGAAGCCCATTGTTTTGATTATCGTTTCATCAGCCCCAACTGATACTAGTATGCTCAAGGAAAACATACTTCAGCTACAGTTGATTTTCAGATTCCAAAATGGTACTGCGAAGCCTGTGCATCCCTAATTATATTTTATGCTAGGCTGTGCAATACCAAAATATACGCTGCAGCAATCAGCGAGTGAACAGTATCAATCAATTTGTAAACAGATGAAGTCACTCATTCCCAAACTGGTTTTCCAAAAACAATTACTAAATTACAATAGAAAAAAATTGTACAGTTACTGTATTTGTGTGCTGTGTTACAATCAACATACCAGGGAAACAAAACAATTTAATGCAGAAAAATCATCATTCATCTACATTATAATTGCTTCTTTTTCACATCTACAGGGCGGTTAATTAAAATTGTGATTAAATGCGGTCGCGCTGCCTAAGATGTCTTGCCCAAAACAGGTGGTACAGAATTTAAAAGTAAAAAAAATGTAATTAGCATTGGAAATTGAGAAATTGCCTGTAAGAATCAGTGTTAATTTCAGTCAGTGATGAGGTAATTTATAAATGAATGCAGTGGAGGCTGTGCAAATGCACAATTGCCTTCCTTGCCTTTCTTAGCATTCTCAGCATGCAGGTGAAAATGTTTTCAAAATATTGAGGTAATTTGAAAATCAATCCATGCATTTTGTATCTTTTCTCTCCCATTTGTACCAAATGCTGAACAAATGCTGGCATAGATGGCACAGTCCATCAGCTTTTACTTTCTCTTGCACATATCCTAAACCCAATGTAGTAACACAAATCTCAGGCCCAAGATGGTTGCAGAGGCCAGATCTGTGTGCTTGGTGTGGATTTGCTTTGCTGAGCAGAGTTCCCATCAATTCAAGAGAAAACAGAGGGGCGGCTTTTCGTGATGGAGGTAGTACATCCGAAAAGACCATAAACTAATCCAACAGATACTTGAAAGTTAACTTTTAAAGTTTAAGGAAGAAACAGAAACTTATAACAGAGCTATAAGCCTATGAGACGGTTAAAAGTTATTCCTAGAAACAGTTTTCCTACACATGAATTCTGCTTATGAGTATCTCCTGTCTTTCGGCTCACACACCACTTTCTATCAAACCAGGGCATCAGCAGGATAGTTCAAGCACTCTCTTTTGGCACATGAGTAAATTTATCATCTAGATGCTATTTTAAATTATTTGTATTTAGGAATCTAGATTTTACTGCTATTTGCACTGCTAAGGTGAGGAACACTCAGTCTTTAACATCTCTTGCTAATGTGAGAAATTTAACTTTCATCTGCTTGCCCTGATTCTCCAAACAATATGAATCTAAAGATTTTAAAAATGAACCTTAAATATGAGTCCGGGTGTCTGGTTGGACAGGTCTGCCACCATGGGCCTCTGGGTTTCCTAAACATCCTCTTCTCTCTTGCACTCTGCCCAAAGATCTCTCTCTATCCAGGTAGACTCATCCAGAGAATATGCTAACTGCCATAAATCAGTTCAATCATTGGATTCTTTCATGGAAAATGTTTGGCATGGTTCTTCGCAGAAAGGCCATGATTTCTCTCTGAAGATATCTTTTGGATAGTCTTGACATTTTGCAGGGAAAAAATGAAATGAAAAGCTAAGGAACACTCTAAATCTGGGGTTGTGTTACCATTCCAGGTCTGGTATCAGGTCTTCCTCATTGGCTTGCCCTTGTCATTTTTAAGATACAAATGAAATGAGCAGTTTAGAGGAACTGGCAAATCAACTGGAAATCAATTGTTCCAAGTAGCATGCCATCACTTCTCCCATATTTAAGTCTGTTTCCCATTTAATATTACGAGTAGAGGAAAAATTAGTCCTGAAAGGTCATAGTTATCTTGCTCTGTTCACCACTCCTGTCTTCCAATAACTGTGATAACCATGGTTCCATATTCTAATACACCCTGCCTCCAGTGAGAGCAGAGGGGGCAGACGCCCTCCAAAGCCTGCTTCGTAGGTTCCCTCCAGAACCTGGGAACATAAGGCCTCCAGACACACAGGGCTTGGCCGGGGTTTCAGGGGCAAGGTAGCGTAGGGGATGTGATGAACTCCAGGCTGCTCTGGTTCTGAGCTCATAAGAGGTTCCAACACTGAGCAAATCACAGATGTCAGCGGGCCCCTCATAGCTTCCCAGACTTTGTGGTAGGAATCTCCTGGTCTCTTAACGTTTGGTTCTGATGCCCTGCCAGCAGGCAGGGCCAGGGCCATGTGGGGCTACCTAGCTAAGAGAGTGCACCTGTGTTATAGCATGTTGGCAGTGACAGCATCTTCCAGACAAACTTCTTCTGGCCAGTTTCTTTTCCCCATCCTTAGGAGGCACAGGCGTCCTCTGAAGAAGCACAGGATGCTTGGGTGTTCTCGCTCCTGGGTCCTTTCGTAAAGTCTTTTTCTTTTCCGACATTGCCATGTAGGGTCACCTGATTTATTCGCTCTTCCTCTTTGAGGGTGTTGTCAGATTCATGAAAGAAAATGCAAAGTTTCATGCATCCCAGGCTGGCCTCTCGAACTTGCTGTATGGTGGAGGTTGACCTTGAACCTCTGATTCTTCTGCCTCAACCTCCTAAATCCATCCCACGGTTACAAGTGCGCACCACCATGCCTGCTCCAGTGCGAGGAATCGACCATGAGGTCTTGTGTATGTGAGGCCAGCCATCTGCCAATCAAGTCACACCCTTAAACACTACGTTTTTCCTTTTCACTCAGAGTCTTTTTCACCTTTATTCCTGGGGGGTTATCTGAACTTTTCATTCTGAGAGAACAAACTTTTTTCTTCTTTCTAGAAATGATAAAAAAAAAAAGTATGTCACTATATCCTTTTTAGGTGTCTTGTCTTTTAACCCTAACTTGCAGGGTTCATTCATTCTGGGCTCGCCTACTGACCATAGTGGGTGATCGATGGAGCTAGGTGCCATGGAGCTCATCGTGTAGTGAGAAAGAAGGCACTGGATGAGTGGTGAAAATGTGATAGTGTTGGATGGAACTGTGCATCCTGTGAAGAAAGAATACAGAAAACAGCATAACTGGGCCTGGGGGCAGGTAGCAAGGAGTACCTCCTGGTAAGTCAGCTGTGGAGGGAAAGATTGTCATACAACATGGATTCGAAAAGTGCAGTGACGGAAGGTGTTGTGGGTCAAGAAGATGGCAGGAGCAAACATTTGGGACACAAAGGGCTAAAGGTTAAAGTAAGGCCAGCCATCGAAAATGTCTGGAACACAGAGCGCATGTCTCCGGAGAGATGAGCTGAAATTCAGTCTCTGGAAGTGAGTTGGAGGACAAGACTCTCCTACCCGCATCATCCCAGCACACAGGTGACGATGAGATTGTGGCGTTTTCCTGGAGGTGCAGAGGCACAATCACACTTGTGTTTCATAGCAGGTGCCTTGAGCCTTCAGGAGATGCCATAGCCAACTCTGGCAGAGAGCTGATAGAGCATTTAATACCTTTGAAACTGTCCTATGTTTTCTGTCAAGGATGTTTTGAAACAGGTGTCAGTATTTCACTCATCTTTTTATAGGTGAGGACATTAAAGACTAGAAGGGCCTGAGCCAGGAAGAAAGCTTGTGTTAAATGCTACTACAGCGTGGAATTTCCTCACTCACAGACAGCAGTGGTCACTGGCTGGACGGACATTCGGCCATAAAGGAAACAACAGCAGTTGAAAAAGCTACAGTGAGGCAGTTTGAGCCCCTGTTTCAGGGTGACTGTAAGACTAAGAGGAGTGTAAGAGGCTTCCATCCTCAGAAGCCTTCTTCTCCTTCATGAGCAAGTCACTTTGAAAACGAAAGGGGAAGATGCGTGTCAACTCTGGAGAGCCTGATGCTAGAATATGTTTTATCATAGGCAGCCAGTCAAACCAGAGGGGCTGACCGACACCCAGAACACTGGCTGACTGCTTAGTGCATGACATGAAGACCTTCCTTGTTACAAACAAACAAAAATAATCCCATTGCAGTGTCCGTTCCCCCACTCTTCTCAATTAACTATTCCATTGCCTAAGATTCCTCCATCAGCAACCTGCCAGGTTTTCACACTGCCTTGTCTCTGCTGTCCCGGGGCAACCCCCAAAGCTGCTAATGTTTCGTAACAACGACGTGACAAATTGTTGTGCTTCCATTCACACTGGACATCTTTGCCAGGCTTGCTTGTTGTGTTTTCTGTTTGGCTGTGTCGTAGGACCAAAGGTGCCTGCCTTTATACAGCATGTCAAATCTGGTTAACATGTAGCCATTTATCTTTAAAACCACTGCCACATAATGGCAGCGATGGGCCAGGCCACAAGGCTCCCAAGCACACCCAATTTTTCAGCCCCATCTTTTCTGCATATGGTGAGTACATTGGATGGCAGAGGAGATGTTTTGTGATTTGGGGAATCTCTTAGAGACAAATTGTAGAGCGCAAGTGCAGTGTAACTGGACTGCTGGGTGCCCAGTGGAGTGAGGAAAATCAGATGCAGCACAGGCTGAAGGAATGAAGCAAGAATTCATATCTCTGGTGCAGAACATACACAGTACTTTGCTCGCACAGGGAGTTCATATACACAGACAAAAGCACATTTGTTTGTTGTTCTTATGCAAGGAGATTCTAGGACCACAGTGGTTGTACATATTCACACATAAGCCTTCTTTAAGCAATTTGTGCTGGTGGGTGTGTCCAATGTGAATATGCAAATGTGCTTGCATGTGATGACAATTTGCTCTTACAGATTTAAGATATGGGAAAGGCCTGTTAGTTCACTGAGGCGTTTCCCCCTCATGTTGTGGAGCAGAATCTACGATTGCTTCAATAAAGGCCTGTGAGTTTAAAGGAAATCTCGGAGCCAGTATCAAGTGTTACAGTGATTTCTTTTTCCTTCATGACACTTGCAAACTTCAGAACCTAATTCGCTTTGGGTTTCCATTTTTTTTATTTTAACTGTTTCAAAGTGTCTTGGGGGATGATTTGCCCTTAACTAATTATCAGCAAAGGAAAAAAAACAGGAAAAAATTTGTGATAAGCCTGCATAGACTAAAATGAAGAATTGGCTTCCTTAGAGTAAAGAACTTAGCACAGCAAAGCCACGTTATTTAAGCAAACTGTTAGAAAGTAAAGGTATAAATACATAACACATACACACACACACACACACACACACATGCACGCAGGCTGATGTTAAAGTTACTTGAAATAACAGGCACAATTTTCCTTTGCTTCCCCTTCTCTCTCCCTGTCTCCACTCTCCTCTGTCCTCTCTTCTGAGTAAAAGACCCAGGAGATCGCCTTTCACTTTGAAAACAATCTCTAATATCAGGGAAATGCGCTGTTTGTTTATGCGTACATAATGCAGGTTTGTCCGCCTGGGAACTGCAGCAAATGGGAGAAGTATGCATGGATTTCACAGGTAACAGGATTACGTGGGCACATAATTGATCCATTTGGAAAAAAAAATGACAGTGCTCTGAGGATGCCTAGGCTTTGGAGATGGAGTTTATGAAACAGGCATTTGTAAATTCAAAGGAATCAATATGTCAATTTTATTACATCTCAGAACCAGCTGGGCATTAAAGGAACAGTAGCCCTTAAAAACTGCAGACGCAGTACCTACATTGTTTACCTTTCTTAAAAGGCTTGGAATTTAAGGGAATGGGCTCACTGATCTTTATCTTTTTAGAAATAAATTTACATTGCAGAAAAAGAACAATAACTTGGCATTTTGTTAGTTTTTAAACCCCTGTTAAAGTTGTCATCACAATTAAAATCTGTTAATAGATATAGAGAATAGACTAGTGGCTTTCAGGCAGGTTCATGGTCAGTATTTGCTGCAATTCATACTTGAACTATTTGCCCATCTAGATTCCAGCTCTGCTGACGTAAGGACACAGTTTGAGCTGAGCTTTTGTTTGCTTCCTAATTTTCTCAGTACACATATAAAGTAGCCTTTAAAGAAATTAAGTTTTGACAGCTCAAAAAAGCTGTTTTAAATGAAATTGTTAGATAGTAGAATTTGGACAATATCCATAAGCGATGTGAAGGGAAAGCAAATTCAAGCTGGCTTTTTAAGGCTCCCTGTGCAGCACCCTGAAGATGGAATTTAAAGCTGTTGACTGGTCCACACAGAGATGAGTCAGGGCTTCTATTTACTCCCTAGCGTAAGCAACATTAAGAGCCTGTGCTCTCATCTCTGCTGCCCAGACCCTGATGTAAGAACATCTTTTGATCCATTCACTTATAACTAGTGGAGCCCAGTTCTCCTCTCTCTACCAGGAAGTAAAGCGTGCAGTATAGTCAAAAGAATAGAAAATTCAGACACATATCTTCATTCAAATTCATTTACTGTGTGTCCTCCTGTATGTTCCTCAACCTCTCTGAGCTCCAGTATTAGGGAGATAGTACTTATTAATAGGATCTACTGCAATGGTAGACAAAATTCTAAAGACAATGTCTAGAAGATGCTCAGCTATGATTTTATTTCAAGATTTGACTCGCCAGGCTGCCAGCAAGTCTACAAGGATGATAGGTTAGTTTCTGGGTTTGGATGAAATAATTTTGAGAAGAGAAAGCAATGACATCAACCTAAGGTATTTATTTATTAGGGATGAGAAAGAGAAAGAGGGAAGGAACAGGAAAAGAGGAAGAGGAGGAGGAAAGGGATGAAGGAAGAGAGGGAGATAGAGGGGAAGAGGAGGAGGAGGAAGAGGAGGAGGGGAAGAAAGAGTCACAGTAATGGATATGGCTTTTTATTTCTCCATTTCCAGTAAGTATACAAGATATCTTCTGCCCTCCCACACCTCCACCACAAACACTTCTCAAATGATATAGCCTGTGTTAACATTTATCACAGCACTTAATATCTGGTTCCTAGTTGTCTCTCCATAAGTGTGTCAATGTCTTGAGGACAGTTTTGCTTGCGTCTTAGTACCAGTAAGTGGTTCAGCACCTGACATACAGATATAATTTGGTCAAAGCCAGTAGGTACATTAAAAAAATTAGGATGTATTATAATAGCTAGAAAATTCTGCCCCCAAACTAACACTGTCTTAAACTCTACTCTGTGTTACCTTTGCCAGTTTGAATTTGGAATGCTTTGGTTTGTATTTAAATCAACTGGCTGTCTGCTTTTTTCTTTTCCTTTTTTAACCCTGTTTTCTTTTTTCTCCTACTTCGTCCCCCCATGCCTGTCTCAGTGACACCTCTGAGACCTTAGAGTCAGGGAAGCTGACAGGCAGTATGGGTCTTCACAAGTGTGAGACTTTGGACATCTGAGCTCAATTTTGGTTTCAGCTTTCATACCAGCATGTGACCCAGGGCAAATTGCTCCACCTGACAGTATCTCTATTTGTCACAGCAAAGCCTAAGTTCTAGAGCTGTGACTACGAGCAGTGACAAGTCAGACGGCAAACATGTAGTAGGTGTTTTGTGCAATGTCCCCTCTCTCCATTCTTATACTTCATCTTTTCTTTAATGAGCTATCCTTTGCTCCCTCAACCAATGGTTGCTCGTCAGCATACCAGGGGTGAGGATCTTCCTCCAGTTCCACACGTCATTTTGAAAGTTGGCCTCTTTTCTTCTCAAGGAAATGAGCACGCAGGATCATCCTTGCTATTTTCTGCCTAATCTAACGGCTTCCTTGTGCTCGTCATCCTGCTTAGGAAGGCCCTTCAGTGTTTTTGCAAGCCTCTGCCATCATCCTGTGCTAAGGCATCTCAGATTTCTCTTTCCCCATGACCCATGGGAGATACCAGAAAATAAGATGCAAGGGAGCCCTTTGCCTATGTGTTGGCCATGCAACTCTGTAGATTGGCTGGTTAATAGGGCTGATTAAAACATTCTGTTTGATTCTGCTTAAGCATACCAGAAATATTCAAAATTCACAGCTCCAAAATGTAAAGAAGGTGGTCAAATATAGTACTACATAATGAGGCTCCCTGTCGGTAGTATGGAAAGCAATTTAGAGTATAGCTTCAGATTCTAATGAAGAACATTTTAAATCTTGCACTGACTAGTGAATTTAAAACCCCGTGTTCTTTGTAAGGATCTGAAGAGGGGCATGGAAATGCCATAAGTGAATTAATTGCTGCCTGAAGTTGGTAAAGAATGTATGAATCCAAACTTTATTCTTGGGCTTCTCCTTTGCTTCCCAAGAAACAATGTTTTGAACCATTTTCTCCATGTTGAGTTTTGAACACCTATTCAACTCTTAAAATTATGAAAGAAAACAAAAGGTATTTTTTCACACATATTAAATGTTCTGATCTCAGAAACACACCCCTTCCATCACAGTAACAAAAGCCTGTCTGGCATCAAGTATATGTACTTTGTGTAGTTCATAATGCAGAAAAGAGGAAACTTTTAAAACTTGACAAAAATGTTCTCTTAACTTTTGTCCCTCCTTTCCCAACTAATAATATAAGCTTCTTTTTCTATGGCATGAAGTTATAAGAGGCAAAACATTTTCACCTCCTGCCTCTGCTTTGCTGACACTACATGGGACCATGGACGTTTGTGGACGCCCACTCTGAGCTGACTCTTCTGAAGTTAACTCAACGCGAAGGGAAGACGAAGCCCCTGTCATCTGGCTGATGGCACCCACATGGTACCCACCATAGCTCCTTCAGAGACACCATCATTTCCACGGAAGGGCCAGAGGCCCTGCCAATATCTGCACATCATTGGCATGATGGACCATAACAGCTTCTTCTGAGCCGTTCCGGTCTATCGTGTCAATGCGTACTCAGGGAGTCCTCAATGCACGGATCATTGACACAGCACTACATAACGGCTCCTTAGCAGCCATTATTGGGTATCAAGTCAATGCATACTCAGGGAGCCTTTATCTCACAGTCCTGCACAAGCAGACACATTCCGAATACTAAAATTGCTTAGGAAAATTAGTCATTGCCCGTGTATGATAGCTGTTTTCCATTTTGAATTTTAACCATCATGGGGAAGAAAAAGGAACAGAAAATACCAAAGTAGGCCAAAATGTCCTTTAAAAATTGGGGGTGCAGGTTACAAGGGTGGGGTGGCCCTAGGAAGATAAGGTGTGAGCTTGCAGTATCCCTTCCGTAGCTTCATTTCATTGTGTCCCACTATAGACTGCACATTCCTTTCACTGGGACTCTGCTTCAAAAAGAATGCAGTTCAGAAAATTTTGTGGCTCAATTATGGATCTCAGAAAGTCATCATGTAATACTGTGCTTTTTTTTAATCTTTTTTTTTTTTAGATTTTATTTATTATGCTGGAAGAGGGCACCAGATCTCATT
>LOJH01050508.1:0-12353 GCA_001685095.1 Ellobius talpinus
GTTTTATTAAAATACATGATTGACAGAATACAGATAATTCTCCCGCACCACAAAACAGTTCTTAAACGAGGGCCATTGACTTGCCTGAGGATCCCATAGCACTCAGCTTCACGAAAGCACAGTTCCTGAAGCAAGGAAGGGAGACTGCCGCAGACCCTTTTTAATATTCTGATCAAGGGCTTTGGAAGTCAAATGCCACCATGAACTGAATGGTTCCAGTACTGCATAGGAAGGCCAGTTGCTGACAAGTACTTCAAAGCCGCTGAGGAACATAATGCTCACCTAAAGAAAGAACAATAGACTGTGCATGCAGTTCTATTATGCAGTAAGTAATTGAATATACAGGGCAGGGGACACCTCTTGCAAGCAGGGCAAGCACTCAAAGACTGGATTCTTTTCTGTAGATTTAAGATTGCAAACCCTATCAAGTATCAAATATGTCACCGCCTTTTGCCAAATGGACAGCAGTTATATTTAAGTAGATTGTATTGAATACCAAAATTCCCATGTTCTCTATGAAGTGTGTGACAAGGGCAGGGTCACAGGCTCCGCGGGCTTCTTCTGCATGACTAAGGAAAGGGAAAGTCAATTAGCACTTGTGGAGTACCTGATGCAGTAGTTGGCACCAGGACAGGCTTATGACACGCTGCTATGCCCTCGTCCAAGTATGCTGACGGATATAAGGAAGAGTACAGAATTTGCCAAGGCGTACAGCAGAGGCTGAACTGGAACCCAGGCCCAGTGCCCAAGTCTGTCTTGCTTTCTACATGATAGCAGAAGGCTGCTCCTATCTGACTCCAGATCTCTCCCCTTTGCCCTGAACCTCTCTATAGTCCTATAAGTTCTATCATGCATTCCTTTGCTTACTAAGTACCCTGTTCTAAGGTACTTAACTGGAGATGTAAGAATCACAACAGCTTACGGCCATTCTGAAAAGGCAGTGTCACACGCCAACTGTCAGGAGGATGGAGAATCTCACAGAAGCCAGCGACACCCCCCCCAACCCAGAAATCCAATAAAGGGTCATCACTTGGCCCCCTGGAAGGTGGCTATAGTTCTAGAATAGTAATTCTATTACTAGTAATAGTAATAGAGGCATTCAGAAGCCCTCATCATGGATGACTTACACATGGAAAAATATAGTGCGTCTTCCTAGAGGAATCTCAGCCGCCTTTATGAGGATAGAAAGTAGCATTCGCCATCAAAACAGTGGCGCCAACAAGAATGCAGTATTTGCAAAGGAAACAGGCTGGGGTGGGGGGCGGAGGTAGATAAGTACTGCAAGGGAGAGGCAACTAAAAAGTGCACCCTGAGATGCAGGCTGCAATACTACACTGCGCGCAATACGCTTAGAGAAGGCTTTACAGCAATGTTCACTTTTGGGTTTCTTAGCATTTGGGACCTGAAGCACAATTAATAAAAGCTCAGAAATTGTGGTTCAACCTGAAGATCTGAAAATCAAAACAGTCAGCCCCTGGCTCTTACCTTGACCTCAGACCGAAATGGCGATCCTGCCTCCTGGAATCTCAGAAGGAGATTGCATCTGAGAGCTGCCTTCCCCCATCTTATAGTCCTCTCTCAGGCTGGGATTAAAGGTGTGCACCACTGTCATTAAAGGCATGCACCACCCAGTTTCTATGGCAACTAATGTGGCTACTGGGGTTAAAGGTGTGTATCATTGTGGCTACTGGGATTAAAGGTGTGTGACATTATGGCTACTGAGATTAAAGGTGTGTGTTACCATAATCTGGTCTGTAAGGCNGAAATGGCGATCCTGCCTCCTGGAATCTCAGAAGGAGATTGCATCTGAGAGCTGCCTTCCCCCATCTTATAGTCCTCTCTCAGGCTGGGATTAAAGGTGTGCACCACTGTCATTAAAGGCATGCACCACCCAGTTTCTATGGCAACTAATGTGGCTACTGGGGTTAAAGGTGTGTATCATTGTGGCTACTGGGATTAAAGGTGTGTGACATTATGGCTACTGAGATTAAAGGTGTGTGTTACCATAATCTGGTCTGTAAGGCTGACCAATGGGACTCTTTTACTCTCAGATCTTCAGGCAGTCTTTATTTATTAAAATATATTTTAAATGGCACTACAGAAACCTTTTTAGAATTTCCATTTAGGATTTTCCAGATGGCAAAGCAATTGCATTGAGGCCTTTCCCTTTAAGAAGCAATGATTGGGAGTTGAATTTTGGAGGCTAGTAGGCCAGATTTTCTCAGCCTCCGTACTGGTTAACATGGAGGATGGGGTGATTCTGTTTACCCTAACCCTAACCTAAACCCTAGCCCTAGAAGTTCATATTCATGGTGGGCACAGGATGGGTGGGGAACCAGGCTAGAAACAGTTTGCTCTAGTGTGCAGGGACAGTCCGTGACAGAACCAGATGTAACCTTCAGTTTGTTACTGAAGCTGTGTTTGGGTCTGCCTTGGGTCTCCCTCCCAGCAGTGCTGCCCCATATGAGAGCAGGCTTTGCAGAGTGAATGTGATGAGCTCAGAAACCGAGGAGCTCACGCACAATACTGATTTCTTATTAAACCAAAATCTATGTTGATGTCAAAGTGTGCTGTATTAATAGAAAAACAATAGTAACAGGGCTGGTAGTGTGCAGGTGTGCCAGGTTAATGAAAGTGACTCCCAAGGGCAAAAGTTTGAGAAAAGAACAAAACAAAAGACACAAAACCAAGCTATGCAGGGATGAGATACTGGTGATAACATTGAAAGGATGAAGGGTATTGTAAGGTTGAGTCCTGGGAAGCCAAACTTTGAAAAGCTGCTGTTTCTTCCAGGTTCTTCCAGCAGGGATGCCAGCTCCAGACAGATGGGAGAGCCTCAACTCATCTCAACAGTGAGGTGCTCTTACTCTACATGTCTTTAGTTGAAAACAAGGAAGCCAAAACAAGCTGATTCAAACAGCAAGCTTCTCTCTCGAAAACAAGTTAGAACCCAATGCATTTATGATGTGCTCATCACAGAAAAAGGTCCTGATTGTTTCTGGCATGTCTCTGTTTTCCAGCCAGTCTGAAGGTCATTCTGGGCAGCTGACCTAATTACTCATCCATTCTTGGATCCAGCAGTTCTGGGCTGTGTGCTAGGAATTTGTGAAGCTGATTAAGTTGCCACCGCCTCTTCCTCTCCCTCAGACTCGCAGTCTATGGGAGGTATCAGATAATAAACCTAGAAACATACACATAAAAATACAAGCTTGGGTTGGAGAGATGGCTCAGTGATTAAGAACACTGGCTGCTCTTTCAGAAGATCTAGGTTAGATTCCCAGCACCCACATGGTGGTTCACTGCTGTCTGTAAATGTTACAGGGGATCTGGCACCCTCTTCCAGCCTCTGTGAGCATCAAGCTCACATGTGCACAGTCATGCCAGCAAAACATTCATATGTGTAAGATGAAAAAAACCACATAAGCTTGAGCCCTGTAATTTGTGATGAAGAAAGACAGAAGCTATGAAAAAGGACACAGTAGAGGCTCAAGGAAAATCTCTCTGAGGAAGTGACTTGCTTCTAAGCCAAGCTAGGCAAAATGCACAGAAGTCTGTCAGAAGAACCTAGGGAGGCAAAGTTATCTGTGCAGAGATCCTGAGGTGGGAAAGAGAGGGAGTCCTGCTGGGAACTTGATGACAGACCAACAAGGTGGAAGCGTGATGGGTAAGGAGGAAATGACACTAAGCAAAACTAAAGAGGCAGGCGAGGGCTAGGTTGCACGGGTCTTATAGGCAGCATAAAGGTTTGAACTCATGCCTCTGTTGGTGTAAAAGCTAGGAATGACCCTGTGTAAGAATGGAATTAATATAGACATTGAGGAGGGTGACTTGAGTACGTGTGTGTGTGCGCGTGCGTGCGTGTGTGTGTGTGTGTGTGTGTGATATGATTTGCATGATTAGACCTCCACTATAGCACTGGTCCAAAGGTTCCCAGTGTGGTTGATGATCCAACAATCTTGTAGTTTAGTAGCTGGCAAACTGGACTTCAAGTTCAACTTTGTCCCAAAGAGCAGATCATCCTAGCACCTCTCTATAAAATGAAATGACTGAACTCAACTTTGCTCTTGGTGGCTTTTACTGAGGCAACATTGTCTCTATATTTTGGGAATTTTATCTTAGAAATCTTGGTGGGTTTTTTCCTTGCCAGTCCTTAGAGGGATAAGATCTAACAATCAAGCCTTGTTCTCTGTCTACAGATTTTTAGTATCCCAGAAAATAATTATGTGGATGAAAACCCTGGTTATAATTATCTGGATCTAACTTCACCATACATTTAAATACATTAATACAATATTTTTCATGTTCTTAATAAGTCATGGATTTTTCTAGTCATGAAACCACCATGAAAATCAAGGGAGGTGGCATTTTGTTTGTTGTGGAACTTTCTCTAGGGTGGTTCACCATTTTGGAAAAATCAACTTTTTCATGACAAAGCATTCACTGTATTTGGCGCTTACATCCATCTACATCTGTGTCTGTCCCATTCCTGGAAATTCTCTCTATATTCAAACACAATTGCCTTATAGTAAAATCTAGAATACTTATGCCTGAGCGTTTATAAGTTCAGATGTTTGTTACTTTGTTCCTTTTGTTCTTTAATATTAAAAGACACACTATTGATTTTCCATAGTTGTGAAAACAGGCAAACTATACCATAACAGACTAAAGAAGACAATAGAAACGCGTTATAATAAAAAGAGATGTCAGGTCTGATGAGGTTAAAAATAACTAAACAAGTTTGTTCAGTGTCCACAATGGTGCTGTTTTAGGGATCTAGTTACTTACAATCACCAGGTAGGTTCTTGGTTAATTTAGCATATGAAAATTTTGCTATAAAAATTATATTTTGTTGAATGATGCAATGTCACTAAAAGATGTCATTGGTGAAGGGTTAAGGATGTATCTCAAGGGTGGAGTACTTGCCTAGCCTGTGCCCAATAAATAAATAAATGTCATTAGTATGAAGCCAGGCATGGTGACACAAACCTGTAATCCTAGCACTCAAGAGATGGCTGCAGGACACCAGGAGTTCAAAGTCGCCCTTGTCTACAAAGTGAGTTTGAAGCCACTCTCAACTAGATGAGATCTTAGCTCAAAAAACCAGAACCACAGGGCTGGAGAAAGGACTCAATAGTTAAAAGCACTTGTTGCTCTTACAAAGGTAATTCTTGATTTAAAAAAAGTGTGGAGTTGAGCAGTGATTATGTCTAAGGGTAACAAAAATAACAACAGCAAATGCTATTACTAATAGAAATGGAAATATCACTTTCCAGAGCTAAGAATATATAAACATATACATCTATCTATAACTCAAGTGACAGAGTGCTTGCCTAGCATACAGGAGGCTGTAGACCAATTCCCAGCAACACAGACATGACATATGATTAAAGGGTGTGTGTATATGTGTGTGTGTATGTACACCCACATGTGCATGCATGTCATGGTGCACATGTGGAAGTCAGAGGGAAAACTCTTGTGAGTTGATTCTCTGCTTCTACCATGTGGATGCCAGGATGGAGCTCAGATCATCAGGTGTGGCCGAAAGTCCCTTTATCCACTGAGCCATCTCACCAGCCATTCATAGCATTCTCTCTATACCAAGAAGGAATTGTCCCCACACAGTTATGAGTGCTAACTCATTTAATACCCATGAGGAACCTATGACAGTACTATTGAACCTACATTTTAATGAGCTAAATACAGAGAATATTACTGTATTTATTGAACCTGAGGAAATGGGGAAATGGCCAATTTTGTTGTTCAATAGTGGCCTGTGTCAGGAAATTCCAATGGTTCATAGTTGCCTAATTAGCAATTTAAGTAAGATACACTGCTATTTGAAAGACCAAGCTGGACCAATGTCTGGGCTGAGATCTTCAAGCTCTAGAGTCTCCCATAGAAAAAGGCTAGTATTTCCTGAGTACTTCCAATGTGCTAGACACTATACTTAAATCTCTACACACAGCTCTGATTATGACCCACTGATAGCTGAAGAACAGGAGAAGACAGACCTAAACAAGGCTGGCTGTGTATGTGTGTATAATTTTATATACGGTCTATATATAAATTAAATGAGAGAGCACAGCAACGAAAATCTTATCAGTACTGCTCTGTTTATTTGATCTTACGTACCTGCCATCAGTTGGAATATTCACTACAGCAAATCCATCTCTTGAATTCTCACACCGCAGACGTGATTGTCGGTATCTTGATTAGTCTCAGATGCTGATACATAGAATTCCACTGTTTGATAAAGTCGGATCCCTTTGTTTGACATTCCTAAACTAAACACGAGTGCTTCTATTATAATCTGGGAGCAGTTGGAGCAGTGCATATCCATGACAACCATCCATGGAGCCAGTGCCTTCAATCACCTACTAACATGAAATAATAGACTCACCTACATGCGGATAACAAAACAAGATTTGTGCTTTCTTCACTGCTGACATAAGCCTTGTTGTAGCTGGGCCTTAACTTCTTAACTGAGCCCCTGCTGCAAACCCAACCAGCTGAGTGAAGCTGTCGGTCAAGGGGTCTCCAAGCAGCTATGCCCAGGCAGAATGGTTACCTTTGCTCCCATCTTCCCCATCCACTGAAATAAAGAGGTCTCTGTTCCCGTGGATCAGAGACAGATCTCAGGATAAATACCTAAAGAGTCTTCAAGTCTGTGGCCTAGATGACCTTATCTAACACAAGATAAACACTTCAAAATCTGCACTTGTATAGTATGTCCCTGGTAATCAGCTCCATTTCTCAAGGGATTGCTGAACAAAAAAAAAAAGGAAATGGAAAGTTAGTTAGCATTTTGAGTTCTTTCATTAGATAACATGTGACCAACTTTCCATTTGTCGAATGAATGGTCTACATAGATAAAAGTTTAAAAGTAAGCATGGTAGCCAATAATTCTTATGGTCAGACTTATCCCAAAAGTTCACAAATGAAAAAAAAAGATCATTTGTAAACATCACTATTTGATAGTCACTAGCCTGACATAAGGATGGAGCACAAGAAAAGCTGGAATGCAGACATCAGCACATCAGCCCATGCTCCCTTAGCATGACCCTCAAGATCCTCACAATGGCCAGGCATTGGGGTGCATCCCTTTAGTCAGGAGGCAAAAGCAGATAGATCTTTGCGAGTTCAAAGCCAGCCCGGTCCACATAATGAGTTTCAAGTTAGCCAGGGCTGCATAGTAAAACCCCATCTTTTAAAAAAAATCCTCATTATTAGAAGCAGCATGGTATGGTAGCTAAAATGTTAAAATGATAGAACCTGGCATGATGGGGTGTGCCTATCATCCCAGCAGTAAGGCGGCTGAGGCAGGAGGATCTCAAGTTCCTGAGCAGCCTAAGGCACAGATGGAGCTCTGTTGTAGTAGAGGGGTGTGTTCGGTTGGGTGGCTTTTGTTTTGTTTTAAAGATGATAGAAACTTGGGTCTGAATTCAGGCCTTTTCGCTCTATGTCATTGGACAAGTTAGTTATTCTCTTTGCCTCAGTTTACTCATCTCTAAAATAGGCGTGATAAAAGTGCATACCTCATATGTGTTTTCTTTCACTTTTTTGTTGAAATTTATAAAACATACAAAACAATTCCTGGGACAGACCAAGTGCTTGGTATTGGGTAAGCCAAACTTTTTTTTTAAGTGACTGGGTAAGAACTTCCAAAATGTTCCTTGCTAGATTTGGTCCACTTCATCTTCCGTATCTGACCTGATACCCTTATAGAGCTGTGTCGGTTGCTGTGAGGCTCAGATGAGAGAAGAGATGGAAAAGCGCTGTCCTAGAGCCTGCTGGGCCCTTCTTCAGGAAGGCTGTAAATGCAAACGCCCGCTCAGTCTTCACAGGGTCTTTCTGTCTGGGAATCTGAAACACGTTTTGCCAGACCTGTGTCAGCTCTGCGCCTTGAAAAGTTACGGAGAAGGGCGTGTCCATCGGCCTCCTACCTGTGTGAGTCAGCACGTCCCCTCACAGCCCAGACAGATTACATGCGCACGTCACTGCACGTTGGCTTGGTCGTTTCACATGGAATTGCGTCTTACATGGAGTTCTAACTGCAACCACGTATGCACGAGGTCCCTCGGCCTCCTGTCAGGGAGCTTGCCGTCCTTCAGCTCTCGGTCCCTTGTGCCTCTCTCTCTCCAGTCTCTGCTGCATCTGCTTGTATAACGTGTGTTTGTACGCTCGCTGAGAAGACTGAACCTGAGCGCTAACCACCCTCCTTTTTCTAAACGGTGCACAAGTCTCCACTCCCCGAGTCCCGGTCTATGAGAACGCAGCAAACAACCTTTGTCTCGGGAAGAGGCAAGGGACAGCAGCCCAAAAAGGCCAACTTGTTTCCTTTCTATGCAGAACCCAGAAACCGGCCAGTTTTTACACTGCTTGTCGTTCCGTTTTAGGCTTTTTCCCACAGCTCTATTCAGACCGACTTGGCCAAAGGAAACACTGTTTGTCCATTACTGTTCAGAGCGGAGCTGCACGAAGCGTTAGCTTCTTAAAACTGCACCAGCCAGGGTTTCAAAGAATTAACACAGATCAGCTCTTGCATGCCACCCCTGTGTAAGCTGGGGTGTTTTTTACAATGGCAACGTGAAGTTCTCTCGTTTTCCAGTGTTCTTAGCAAATGTAATCAACCGAGTTGAATATATTAACAGATAATTTCTGTGAACCATCTCTCCTACTTTTTAATCTTTGGAATTAAAGCATTCCTATCTCCATGAAGAAGTCAAACAGGAATCGAAGTCTTTTCTTGTATGTCACACGAGGAATCAAACCATAAAGAGAATTTTAAGACCCCTGCTGGCTCCAGCTTCCTGTCGGTCTTCCTGCTTCAGCAAAGATTAAGGCACTTAAGGAGCGAGGGGGTTTGCCTATACCTGGGCTTATTGTTCTTAGGCACAGCAGGCCCACCAAACACTGTGTGCTAAGAAGCATCACTAGCTACAGAGAGAAAAGCCAGGCTTGGGCCCTGATTCCATCAACGAGAACCCTGTTCTCTCTCGTGCTGTGAGGCTTTCCTCTATCCGTGAAAGTTACTTCTGTTCAAATCAGATTAGAAATCAACATTCCTTCAGTGAACTGCTGTGTGGCCAAAAGCTGGGGCGAGCTATGTGAGTGGACTGAGAGGTCGCTGGCGAGCCCTGCTCCTAACCTCTGTTTGAGATTTCGGTTTTGTTTTGAGACACAGTGTCTGGCTTTGTGACCCAGGCTGCCTTCAAACCCAATGTCTTCCTAAGACTGCCCTTGAACTTGAAACTCTTCTACCAAGTGCTGGGGTCACAGGCATGTGCCACCATGCCCAGCTGCCCCCTATGATTACCCTTCCTCTTTATGAGTTATATTTGCAGACTATAGGGCACCAAAACATGACAGCCATTGGTGTTCCTTGCTGAGTGCAAACTACCAGAAAAAAAAATCCTGAAAAGATGGCTTACCTAGGGCTGCAAAACCGTCAGGCAGAAGCATGAGTGGAGAAAAGAAAATTAGTCAGTTACTTGAATTAAACCCAGGATTATAATACAGAATGCTTTGTTCCCATGCCTGTCACCTCAGAACCTGTTTCTCTGAGGTCTCTCCAGAGGCCCCACATGATGCTCTCTGCCCTCAACCCTTCCTTCTTCTCCAGCTGTTCTCCCAGCGTGGCCTCAGGCAAGGGACCTTCCTGAGCTCACAGCACACAGCAGGCAGGCTTCACCTCAGAGCCTTTGCTCAGCAATGCCTGCTGCGTGGACCAGCCTTTCCTTAGCACCTCTCAGCCAACAGTCCCATCCGAGACCAGTCTGTTCCCATCATGCTCTCCCAGGGTGGTCTCATGGCCATCTGGACACACTCTGGAGCCTGCCTGCTCCAGGGCCAGTCACCTCCCTATATGCTACTCAGTTTGCTCATTCATTGTGCTCTTGTTTCTTTTTCATGGGCTCCCTGTGACCTCTGCCCCTCAGCACACCCATTGCCTCCCAGTGCCGGTGATCAAACAACAGAAGCCTTCAGTGTTTCATTCACTGGGGTATCTCCAGCCCGCCTCCTTCAGGTACTCTATAAGTACTTGTTAGACGAATGGCCACGGAAGCTGGGCATGTATCAACATCATTATCTCAGCCTTAAAGATGGAGATACTGAAGCTCTCACCCATGAGTAGGCCCAAACATACATAGCTGACAATGGCAGATTGAAGGCACCACCTGAACCTGCCCAAGATAGCACCTCGTGTGTAGTAACTTCAAGAAATGATGTGGAGATAGAGCAGTGGCAGATAGCTATCAAAGCGGAGAATGTAAGATGGTGTGATCATTGTGAATAGATAAGCTGGGATAGACAGCAAAAGGCCCTCCCTCCACTTCCCTTTTTTCCCACAACTCCACTTAATGGATATTTATTTTAACAAATAAACCCATGAAAATTAAAATGCTTATTTAATGACATTTGTCAGTGTTAGTCCAGTGTATAAAGGTTTCCCGTCACCTGTTTTATTATAGTGGTATTGATATATTCAACAATAGTGGTGTTGATATTCAGCCCACATTTGAATGTCTATTCCCAACACCACAGCAAGTGCTGGGCACTGGCATCTGAGCCTGCCAACAGCTGTTTAGGTTCAGTGCAGAACGTGGACTGCATACTATGTGGACTCTCTACAGCCAAAGTGCCATCAGCTGGAGGGTGAACAGCTCTAGTCATAAGAAGAGACAGGAGTGAGGAGACGGGAGACTGAGCTTGGCATCTGGAGTACAGAAAGGGACCAAGGGACATGGAGAGGGAAGTATGCCAAAGGATGAGAACCAGGAGTAGGAGCTGGGAGGATGAATGGCTCTCCTGCTTTGTCTCTTACCAGGGAATGTGTAAATAATGTCAGCAGGAACTCGAGTTTGCCTATGTACATGAACTGAATAAATGTTAGGGGCCATATAGATTACTTCCATGAATGTAATACCCCTCCAGCGTAGTCTGATGAGAGTCAATGGGAGCCATGGATCATTTCTGTAGTGCTGGTACAGCTTACATCCCCTAAGGTGCATCCAGGCAAAGATGTGCCATCTGGCTTGCTGCATTGATCCCTCCAGGCACAAGCGGCCCTGATGTTCTATTACTAGCTCTATTACTGTCTCTATTGTAGGACAGTCCCTCTTGAAGGTGGTTCCAGCTCATCCCTCTTCAGAGAGCGTGATGAACACAGACTCACTGGAGATATATAGGTTTCTAAAAAACATGCAATCCCAATTTAAATAAAAACAGCAACACACATGAACACACATGTTCCCTATGTGTATGCAAGCTGGGATGGTGCAGCCTTTCAGGGGAATCTTATGGCCAAGGCAAGGAGAATGAATCTGCTCTCTTGTACCTGTAATAGGAGAGATCCATCTCCTGCCCCCAGAGCTCTGAAGTCAAGTAATAACTTGAGAGTTTGGGGTCAGCCTAGTCTACACAGCATGGATCAGGATAGCCAGGGCTACATACGAAGTCCATGTCTCAAATTTTAAAAAATTACAGTGGAATATAAATGTGTGCTGTAGCACACACTTGTAACCCTAGTGCTTGGGAAGTGGAGGAAGGATGATCAGAAATTCAAAAGGTTTCCAGAGAGGTAACAGCAACACATAAGTCCAGAGAAGCAAACCACAGTGTTTTTTACTTATTCTCGTTACTCTTGTGTGACTGTGAAAAAAATACCTGACAGAAACACCTTCACAGAAGAAGAGATTATTCCGGTATGCAGTTTCAGAGCGATCACCCCTGTGGTCACTGGCCCCACACTCTTGGACAGAGCATCATGGTTGTAGGAATATATGGTAAAGAAGTTGCTTCACCTCATGAAGGGTGAGAACCAGAGGATGAATACTGCAAGGGGCCAGAGCAGGATAGAGCCCCGAAGGATGACCCCCAGTGACCCTCCCAAGTCCCCACCTCTGACCTTTTGCCCACACCCTTACTGTCATCGTATCATGAACCATCAGGGATTCAAACATTCATTAAGTCGGAATTTCCACATTCTAAGATCACTATCGAGAGATCCCCAAATGTGGGCATCGCTAACTTTGTAGGCATTTCTCAGTCCAATCAAGTTTACAATCAACATTAATCATTATACTTGGTCTCTGCGTTTTTATTGTTGTTTTGGTTTGAAGGAGAAGCAGCTCATCTGATCCCATTTTGTTTAGGTTCATATCAAAATGGGGTGTGTGTGTGTATGTGTGTGTATGTATGTGTATGTGTGTATGCATGTGTGTATGTGCATGTATGTGTATGTGTGTATGTATGTGTATGTATGTATGTGTTTATGTGTGTATATGTGTATGTGTGCGTATGTATGTGTGTATGTGTATGTATGTGTGTGAGTATGTGTGTATGTATGTGTG
>LOJH01050510.1:5234-15407 GCA_001685095.1 Ellobius talpinus
TCCTTCAAGGTTATTGTGTTTCTACCTCAAACAAAGGTCCCACCTAGATTTAGAGCAGTGAGTTCTGCTCTCTCAAGGTTATTGTTAACAGGTGTGGCTAATAGCCAGCTCTTGTATTTCAGGAATAGAGAAGCAGATACTTTTCTATCTCAAAGAAAAGTCTAAGGATCTAAGTTCCAGTTCACTTAAGGAGATAACTTTGGATTACACCCAAGGATTGTTTTGCCTACAGAATGTTTTGGTCTAGGGTGTGAACATGACTGGTTTTGTTCTAGTAACAGAATGTTTAACTATGGATGTAGCTTGCGACTTTCAACTGGTCTGTTCATTTCCTTGTATCATGTTAATGCAGTTTTTGTCTTACTCCTGCCTTTTGGGGTCAGGGGTATTTTAAGCAACTGGAAATTAAACACGGGAGATTTCAGTTCAGAGAACTCCCTGTCGATATTATTCTATATGTTTCTATTTTATTATTATTAAATGTGTCTTCGTATTTACTATATTTCTAAATCCCAACACCGCTACCCTGGCAAGAGGTATTTTTGTCGAGGCTGGTCCCTGACACTGGACATGGCTTGAGCATATATGAGACCTTAACACCCGTCTCCACAGTGACATACTTCTTCCAAATGGCCATACCTACTTCAACAAAGCCATACCTCCTAATATCGCTTATGGGGCCCAGTCACATTCAAACTGCCATAATCGCTCATCAAACCAACTTTTCAAATGCTTAGATACCAGTTATTTAGGAAAACTGTACAAATATGAGGGTAAGTAGCTCAGTGGTAGAATGTTTGTCTACAGCCCAACATATATCAGGCCCTGGGTTTGACTTCTAGTACCTAAAAAATCTAAAATTAAACTTTTGATTATTGGGATTTTGATTACCACCCACTGTGGGTAGCACCCCTCCCTGGTCAGATTCCTGGACTGTATAAGAGTAAAGGAAATGAGCTGAACACTAACATGAACATAATTAATTTGCTGTTCTCAGTACTTGACTGTGCATATGAGACAGCTGTTTGAAGCTCCTGCTACCTTTACTTCCCTACAGTAAAGGGATTATAACCTGGAATTGTGAGAAAATAAACCCTTTCTCTCCTAAATTGTTTTTGTCAGGGCGTTTTACCACAGCAACAGGAAACGAAGAGAATCAGATAAATAAGGGAAGCCTACACTGGCTTGCACAACTCCTGTTCAAGGAGTAGTATAAGAGTTCACACCTCATCCCCATGACACATGTTTAGCACAGTGCAAAATACCTTTCTCTACAAAGAGCAGTGAAATCAGTAATGATCTGAAGGATGCCACTTTCTCCATTCCGCACTAAATGGTAGAAAGGTGGCTAGCTAAACCAATTATTCATATGCCTAGGAGAGATAATAAATAGGTGATAATAGCCTCAGTGACAGGTAAATAGTGAAGACAGTCAAAATCTTTACCTGTCAGCCTTCATGAGGAGGTTAGGTGGGAGCTCAATGAGCTGGTTATGTTGCACATCCAAGACCTCCACAGATGTTCTCTCTAGCCTTTCAGGAAGCCTTGTCAACTGGTTGTGTCCTGCCAGTAATTTCCGGAGACTACTATTACAAAATAAGCTGTAAGAAAGGGAACAAAAACAGAAGGCAACTATTTATATTGGGCTAATTTGGGGTGAGGATTTAAAAACATAAGATTTAAATAATCATCATTCCACAAATTATACATAAATTCAGTACAGGCTAACAGGTTCATTTTAATGTATTAGATTTATTTATTTTAGTCAATGTATACGAGTGTTTTCCCTGCATGTATGTATGCACACCACACGGGTACCTGGTGTCTGCAGAGGTGGGAAAGGACATTCACTTCCCCGGAACTGGAGTTACAGATGACTGTGAGCCACCATGTGGGTGCTGGGAATTGAACTCAGTCTTATGCAAGAGCTGCCAGTGCTCCAGAATGCTGAGTTAGATCCCTAGCTTTAACAGGTTTATTTTAATATAAACTTGGAGCTATTTGTGTTTCAGTGCTTTCTATATTTGTGTCATGGAAGGAGTCACTGAAGAGCTTGGTCTCATCTTAATCCAGAAGGTGAACTTTACAAGGCTGTGTGCTTCTTCAGACCCACAGGCTAATGTCCTGTCCCGAGTCTGAACAAACACAGCTGAGCCGTCTTCACAGAGAATATTAGGACTCAACAAAGTCTTCAATGGCATCAATCTTTCATAAATACACCTAAAAAATCTTACTTCATACATTCTATATAAATACATTTTACTTCATAATTTAGTTTATCCCCTTTCTCTCAGTAATGCCATATATTTTAGGGATCCATAGTTTAACCCTATACCAAAGTAGACATTTTCTCCTAAAAAGAATAGAATAGGTAGGTTTAATTAACTGCAGTAGTAATATTAAATGATAACTAGATTCTGTTTAATCCTTCTGGATACTATCTAAGCACTAAAATATTGCTTTTTTCATGTATTTTCACTATAAATAACTTGTTTTGTTGAACTCATCATATACCCTCCTTATAGAAACAAAGTTTCAATATCAAATCAATTCTAATAAATCACTTTTGCTTGAATATTAGAACATCAACTGGATTTCTGCAAAATATACAGTTCAACACTGAGGGAGAAAGTAATAGATATTGTTTTTGTTTCACATTTTAAAAATACAGATAAATATTGAATTGTATGACAATATGACACTTAGCATTTACTTTGAATAAGTATTTATTTAGATCCACAAAAGCCTGTACTAGTACAGAGCTAATAAAATACTGGCTTTGAAAAACCAGTAAAATCTCCAGCTATCTTGTATTTATTAGTGTGTGGAAGTGCACTAGAATGTAAGCACATTTAGTCCTCGATGTGCCACTCACGGTCTGAGGAGGGAAAGACAAGACAGAAGAACAGTAAGACAGACAGACAAAATCTCCAACAATTTACCTACAGACATATGACCATTTTCTTTTTCATGTTCCTCTGCTAAAAGTACTGGGCACAGCCTGTGTCTGTCTGTCTGTATCACTTTCTCTCTCTCTCTCTAGTGAAGACTGCTGCATGAGGATTAGGTTAATTAAATGCTCAATTAACTAATACTCTGGGGGCAGAAAGCATTTTTTAAATGAACCAGATTTATGGATATTATGATGGTTGAAGAACAAAGAGAAATTAATCTCTTTAGGGACTGAAATATAACTTCAATTTATTTTATGAGAGCAATATTCTAACATAATAAGAGCTACATATACCATTGGAAACTCTGGGTGCCACATTAAAACGTAAAATGAAACAATTCTTATTATTTACTATGTCTAAATTTGTTTTAGTGTTGTTATTATAAATATTTTGCACTTGGTGTCTTCTCCTCTAGAACTAGTTACATCTCAGGTGCTCACTGTGTGTGTGTGTGTGTGTATGACTCAAACAAGTCAGCACTGTTTATCTTCCTCAGTCATTCTCTCCTCTCTCTCTCTCTCTCTCTCTCTCTCTCTCTCTCTCTCTCTCNGGCTGGGCCTTCCACTGAACCCATGGCTCACCAACGGGCTAGACAAGTTGGCCATTGCACTCCAGGGACCCACTTGTGTCTGCTTCCAGTGCTAGGGTTACAGATATATGTGACCAGGCTTGGCTTTTCTTAGGCGGAAACTAAGGATCCAAACTCAGGTCCTTACATGTGTGTGACAGACACTTTACTGACTGACCCATCTTCCCAGCCCCTAGGCATACTTTTAAAAGTCAACTGAAAGAAGTCTGATGTGAAGATCAAAAGAAAGGTTAAGCTAAATGTTACTTTTCTCTTACTTGTATTGGTAGTTTTGGTTATACACAGATAAAAACTACTTTCCTCTGTCCTATGACTGGCTAAAAATGTTGAAATAACTGAACTTAAATTCTGGTAGCAACTGGCCATCAATTAAGTTTAAATTATTACTTAAATTAAAATTAATAATCAGTGTCTTGTTCAGAAGAGCCACACTTCAAATGCCAGGTGTCACATGCAGACCTTAGGAGCACTGAGGTACACACCATGTTCATCAAAGAAAGTTCCTATGATGAGCTAGGAAAGACTTCTGTGGTTTATTGACTAATCACAATTACTTAACTAGAAAAGATTTCTCTGTGTCTACGGATACTTGAAATCATCACATGGTTACTTTAAAAATTTTGTTATTAAAGAACAAATTATGATGGGGAGACAAGTTAATGGGCAGAGCTCTTGCTGTGTGTGAGGCTGACAAACTGCATTTAGATCCCCAGGACCTGTAAAAGCAGGAAGCAGTGGCACTCCTGTATGGAATCCTTGTGCTTCTATGGGTGCAACAAAGATCTCCAGAAATGTGAGGGCCAGCTAGCCCGACGTACGCATCCGTGCATAAGACAGATTCTGTCTTCCCCAAGGCAGTACTCTACCTCCACGTGTGCACTACGCACACGCCCCAACTCTGTAAACACCCCAATTATGAAAAAGGTAGGAATTAAAGGAGAAGTTTGTAGATTTCCTATTTCAAATTTGAAATCAAAAATACAACCTAGTTTATGGTTTAAAGGTTTAGTGATCTAACCATATCCATCTGCATTGTATCCAACCACCACCAAAACTGTATCCCAGGGCAAACAAAAGTTATCCAGGATAAGGTAGACATATTATCAACAGAGTCGAGTAAGGTCCCTAGGTTAACCATTTATACTGGTTTCTCAGTCTCTGAGCATTCCCTCTAGTTTATTTGTAATTTTCCAGTAACCACTACCACCTGGTATGGATCTGAATGTCAGCATGAAAGTCAAAGGCTCACTCTACTCTCTACCCCACGATACAAGAACAAAAAACAATGCATGCATTTGAAAACAGACAGTCTTGGAGTTCATAACAACAAGCTAACAAGATAAACACCAAGTCAACATATTAATACTGATTATCTATCTTATCTGAAATACTTACCGAGCAGGAAGTTCACATATTTGATTATGGCCAATATCCAAAACTTCTAACTTTTGGCTTTCACATACCCACTCAGGCACATTTTCTAGGCAGTTTCTGAAGATAAGAACATAAAATTATTATTTTAAAAATTAAATCCTGAGCTGATAAGAAGCGGTAGGAAAAAAAATCTAAGAACTAAATCAAGTAATGTCTGAGTTTAAGTTAATGAAATAAAACTATAGCAACTTAATAAGAAATTCATGAAACAATTCAAAGAATTTTATTTCTAAGTTTATAGTAAAGTTGCAATTAGAATAATTCTCCTAATAGCTAAAAATTGAAAAGGTATTTATTATTAAAATAGCTAAATTTGTGTGCTTTCATGATGAAAGGTAAAATTCTATACCTTATAACTAACATTGCCATGGGGATTGCAACGAATGGTGATTCACAAGCACACCACAATTCATACCCTCAAATGGCTAACAGTAGGTATCTTCAGAGAGGCAGACTCCTATGTGTTCTCATATTTTGGGTATTTCCTTAAAATGAGTTTTAATTTTAGTAGGTTAAAATTACTGAAGTTTCACTTGTGTAAATTTATAATGTAGACAAAGTCATGCCTTTATGTTATGGGGAGGTCTATTTTTGTAATTTTAGGCACTAGAATAAGTTAGACTCACTGCATAAGCAAAGCCACATGAAAGCCTGTCTACCTAAAGCAAGCTAAGAGTCCAGCAGCTCCCAGAGCTTTTGGCAAGTACATGTGTGTACAAAGTGACAAAAGGGAACTTAGAGACACAGCAGTGTTATAAAACGTAGCCTCATAGTTCCTGGGGGAGGGGGAGACAAGATACAACTGATATACATAAAGGGCTAGTGGACCTTCAAGTTACCCTGAAATCTCCAGTCTTTTATATACAAACCTAGGATCCAAATTGGTTCCAGAGCTGGGATGGTACCTCATTGGTAGGAGCTTGCTTAGCTTGTAGGAGGCCCAGAGTTTGAACTCAGGTACAAGAAAAACACAGATGGCATCTAAAGGTCTATTTTTTATGAAACTTTAAGTTTAATGTTTTATTATTTTAAAACATTTTAGTATTATTACTGTCCTTCAAATATTTATAAAACATCTTAGCACAGGCTTGGACAGAATCAGCTAAAGAACTCCCCAATAGGCCAACAGTTCTGTGAGGTGCTGTCTTCTTACCTTGAGACATCCATGTAAGAGAGGTAATTTGGAACTGGGTAAACATCGAGTTGAACGAGTTCTACAAGGGGAAGAAACACAAATACATTACTACCCATGTGCCTCTGTCTGTAGAAAGCACTGTACTTTTGGCCTGTTTATTTAGTTTAGGAAGTACAATGCATCTTCTTGTATTACTTTAATTGCAGGAGACCAAAGCCATCCTCTCATGCAACCGTGAGTCATTCATTCTCTGTTTCCATTCGTTTATGTCCTTTCTCGTGGTTCTGTGTGCCAAACTGTACCTAAAAGGTCATTCAAATGAACACCATATTTTTAATACTCACGTCATCCATAAAACCAAAAGGTCTTCATTGTTGACTCCCTCACAACTGAAACACCATACTCTAGAGCATCACAAATGAGCTCTGCTGATCAGATAAGAAGGTTTTCTAAGCTTAGGAAATGTGACACCACTTTCTGCAGGAGCAGTTTCTGAAAGGCCTGCTCTCTTAATTCTTAAGAATTATATAGTTGCCCATTCTGGTCCCACCAAGAGGCTTATAGATTAATTTTTGGTACCAGCTCTCTTCTTTCCAACCTAACATTTCAGGTACCCAGCTTAGAGAAGATAAGCCATGGAACACATTTATGGCCTGCTTGCAGGTTCCCTTAGCTCACATGAAGTACATCTTAGTAGCCTGGACAAGTGGTGGTGTGGATTCTCTCGCTCCTCTCTCGTAAGTGTGTCTTGCCTACTGTTCTCGCAATTAATCTGAAAGCACCACTACTAGCACATACCTCCTCTTCCTAAGGATCTCTCTAAAAAGTCTCACTATCTGACTCCACACCATACATCCCATGATTAAAAAACAATCCCCAAATAAGGGGTTTTATTAAATAACTAAGAATCTTGCTGTTATGATGTTCCTGTGGGCACATGGTTCAGGTTTACTTATTCCTTTTCAATGGAACATGAAATTGCAGGTCTTGAGTGGAGCCTACAGTGAACTTTCAACCCTCTAGCATTTAATCAGGAAGTCAATGAAATAGTTTACCTTGCCCCTTACTTTAAGCAGAAGAAACAAATGACCAGTGGGAGCAATTTATCATAATACAAAAAGCAAGCTAGGAACAATAAAATTTTCCCTTCTGATTCCTGTAAATACCAAGACAACATTCTTCTTTTATGACTTTTATCTTGGAAGAATTTGACCCTTATTTTAGTAAATGAGGAAAGAAGAAAGTCAGTAAGGCAGAGATGATGGTACTGGGCAAACAGCGCAGCTTGGATGTAGCCTGTACTTACCGTTAGAAGAAACATAGAGTGCTTTTAGTAAATAGCCACAAAGGTTCAATGTCACCAGCTGATTCCTTTCACAGTGCAGAACTTCTATGTTGCTAAAAACCATAGCATCTAGATCACCAAGTTTATTATCTCGCAGGTCAAGTTGAGTGACATGCGGCACAAAGTCCACTTCGTCTGCTATAAGCTTTCTGAGTACGTTCAATCTTAAGGAGGAAGGACACAAACATGAGCTACTTAACCACAGTACTATAAATAAACTGCTGAACCCAAATAGTGTGAAGTAATAAGACAGGACTCAGGCCTCCCTGTATTAGAGCTCCCCTGCCATCTTTAATTTTAGCATCTGCCTTGTTTAACTAGCAAGATTCACTATTTTTAGCTACAATTCTAGAAGTCTGAGCCTTTATGATACATTTCAAAACACAATTTAAAACACAATTTAGGCCATGAAGGCTAGAAGAAAGGGAGCAAGTGTATTGATTTTACCTAATTCACTTCAAGAGAAGAAAAAATATCCACTTAGGCACTTACTTCCAAAGAAAGAGGCTGGAGTACAGATAGCATACTGGAAAGAACATGGGAAACAAACCCAGAACCACCGAGACATACGACTACTGCACTGGCTCCCCTAAAGAAAGAGACGGATGTAAAGAAAAGTAGATGGGCAATCATAAAGGACAGAATCAAGGAGTATGACCTCAAGCCACATACTGAATGGGAACACCAGAGATGGAAACGTAGGTACAGGGATTCTTTATTCTCAGCATCAGAACTGATAGCCAAAGCTATTTCCATACAGAGACTACTACTCAAAGAGCAAAGTGGAGAAGACACTGAAAGCTGGCATCCAGGATTCATTGAGAAATCATAAAAGAGAGCATAGGAAGATGGCAGAATCGTTTGCCATGACAACTATGATCAATATGAGAAAGATATGAAATCAATATAAATTTAGTTTCCACTGCATGAAAACATCATTTCTTGGTGCCAAGGAAGTCTACACCTCCTTTGGATAGAAACATCTCTCTCCCAAGGTGAGAAAGCTCCAAGCTTTTGTACTTGATAAAAGGCACTGTTATTATGCATGGAGATCAAACATTCTACGGGGATTCTGCTCTTCAATAAACAAAATAGGTAAGCATACAAACTATTAAGAGAACTATCATAAAGCCACTGACTGAAACACCAGAATGAGTGACAGCACAGAGCAAGAATCTGTCAACAACCAAGGGCAGCACATAGTGTCTTCAAATGTCCCTAAAATGATGCTTAAAAAATAATTCCTTCTTTCCTTGTTCTAGGTTCGAAGATTCAAAATTTGGCTTTAACCCAGAAATGTGCCTATTTCCAACTGCTCACTAAACTATCAGAATGTGCACAATGGATAAAAACAAGCCTTATTTTGGAGACAACAGAACTGAAAGAATTTAAAGAATGTTTTATGTTCTTCCCAAAATTACACTTTGAATAACCATGATAGTATTATCTTCATTTCATACAGCAACTCACCCACCCACAAGTCATTGTATTGGTACCAAGTTGATAAAAAACTGTTTTAATGAGGACTTAAAAGAAAGTATATGAAGAAAGGAAAGGTGGCATTCCTGTGCGTAGAAGAGCAGCTCGAAGGATTATCTTCTAGCTCTAGGTGGAGAACCCAGAGCAACAGTCACCTCTTATCTGCAAAATGAGAAAAAACATCTTTCCTATTCTTCAAAATAGTTAAGAAAATGAAAGAAATACCTATGTTCCAGTTCTGGGTACGATGGGAAGGGCTGTGGTCATGATAATGGCAAGGACAGGATGATGACCTCTGGCTTTATACTGATCAGAGTAACAAGATGAAGAGCACTGTTCTCTAGGAGAACTGCGAGTATGTGATGATATTGTAGCAATGTACAAAATACAGAGAACCTACAAAGCAGGTGCTATTAAGAGGGAAGCATCCCATCTGAATCCCAAGGGTGTAGAGAGCTGGGAATAGTAGTTCACAGGAAGTGGCACTGTGGTTTCCAGATCAAACGCAGGAACAATGCAGTTTGTGACTTTCAAGCGTACTACAGGCTAAGTGGAAGGAGTAGTAACATGGCTGGCTATATTCACGTTCTCGTCCATTCAAAGTACTTATCAAGGGCTTTACCTACTATATACTAACACTGTGAGATCATGGATAAGTAAGAACATTGCCTAGCAGGCCACAAGAAGGGGCCCTTTTCTAAATTTCTAAGTAATAACAGAACACACAAGTACACAGCTTCTATCACATGACTTGCTACTCAAATCTAACACTTTCATCAGCTGTTTTTCCTGTGCAATCCATCTGTCATAAAGTGTGTGAACACAGCATCAATGTCAAATCACCACACATTTCTAAAACATGGTTTCTATCTCACTGTGGAAAAGCAGCAAGGAATGGCTTCCCAGCCTGTGGCGGAGTATACACTGAGCAGCTCTAAGATGGAGCCTCTCGTGCACAGGACTTGTATGCTAGTGGGCTGAAAGCAGGTAAAAGCTAGGAAAACTTAAGACTACTTCACAGGTATGGGTGAGTATGTAAAAAAGCAAAACTAAGGATAAATGGTCCAGCTGGCAGCTGAATGAAACTGGTCCCAAGAAGACAGAGGGTGAAGCAAAGTTGAGGAATGATTGATTATACAGAAGAATACCTTTGTAGAATATTGTTTTAAGTTGTATTGCTTTTGTTTATGCTACATTTGCTTTATTCTGTGAAGCTGTGATTCTTTGCCTGTCTAAA
>LOJH01050511.1:11787-30126 GCA_001685095.1 Ellobius talpinus
TAAACAAACCTTACATAAACAGTATTTCCAACGTTTCTGTACTTTATATTAGGAAATTTAAGAAATTATGTTTCAAGCAAGGGAGATGGAGCAATGAATAATTTTCTGTGCAAGCATGAGTATCTGAGTTCAATCCCCAGAATCCACATCAAATCTGGGCAGGTATGGCTGCCTACATACAATCCCAGCTCACAAGAGGTAGAGATAGGAAGTTTCCTAAGCAAACTCTCTAGATCAATTGGCTTAACCAATGAGCTCTGGGTTCAGAAGAGACTTTGGCTCAGTAAATAAAGTGTAAAGTGATGGATAAGAATTTGAAAACAACCACTGGCTTCCACTCAGGCATGTGCACAAGTGTGAAAACAAATACCTCATGCACATACACACAAGGTGAAGGGGAAAATTACCTTTCAAAATATACATACTGCTGTGTAGTATTCTAATTGTAAAAATAGCGTGTTATCTAGTTCATCTTGTTAAATATAAAATGAGATAAGAAATCTCTGACAGTAAGAGGATAATCACAGTGAAAGCCCATATTGTTCCTCTTGTCATTGGTACACCAACATTTCACCTGTCACCTATTGCTAACCTACACACATTTCAGGAACGACTGTGAAAGAACTCACCCACACTATACTGAAATGAGATTCTCAGGCATGTGGTATCAACTCAGACAATCTGGTATTTGCGATTTTTATAAAAGAAACTGAAAACCAGATGTGGATAGCCATTATTTAATTGCTAAAAACAGGTTTACTCAATATCATAATGGGTTGCTCTGTGAGTAGACTCCCAAATTAATGAATCATTAATTACTAAGAATGGGACAAAAATGTTTTTCTAACATTTCCAAGTGCTTATTTCCTCCAATCTGGGAATAAATGGAGGAACTTGGTGCATGAAAATTGCTAATGCTGGGGGAAGTAGTCACTAAACTTGGGGCATTTTCCCTCATCCCCTTTTCATAACACATATCTTGGGGGATTAAAAAACCCCTCAAACCTTTCTTTCATTTCTTTTTCTTACAGCTTCCATTTTCTACTATCCTGGGCACCTGGCTGCCATTTCCTAAATGCCAGTGTGATTAATGAGTGCCAGAGATAGCAGATGGGGAAGGTAAGTTTCCCCGGTCTGACTCTTACATTAGTCAGTAGAATTTCTTTGTTCTTTCCATACTACTCCATTTAACTGATCACTAAACAATTAGATACAGTGTGAGAGGCATTGGTATTTATTCAATACAAAGTTTGCAACCGGACTCAGCTGAACACACTTGCAAATTTGTTTACTAATCTCAGTCAAACCTCAACCATGAAAATACTTTCTAGCCCCACGTGAGAGACTGCCTCTGCAGCTCATCTCTGTTTTGTCCCCAGACCTACCCATTAGACCCTCACTAGATAGTGTGAAACTTCACAATAGATTTTCTAACATTGATATGAAAATTGACTTCATTTTGCTGTAGACTGTGGTAAATTCCTACTGGGTTTATAAAGAAATCCGTGCTTCCAATTGTGCAGAGTCTTGAATTGTGGCAGGCATGCTCCCTGGAGCAGCTCCCATTATTCGGGGACTATTTTCAAGTTAGAAACCAGTGGTGTCTTTACATTGTTCTTTTCTTCTTGTGGCAGTGTGCCTTTTGGTCATTTTGCTTCTCACTAGAGCCCAGCATGTGGCCATGGCAAAATGAGTAAAAATCAATTCTATTTTGGTGGTTGTGGGTAATAAAATAAGCTATTGTGATGATGGAGAGGACATAGAAGTTCCTGGCTGTAATGAGGTTTATGGATTATCTGTGCCTGGGTGATCAAGGCTCACTTTTTAGCTGTGGAAGCTGGGAGATGTCTACAAGGAAACAAATCCTGCTTTATAAATTTGTTTTGCTATCACCTGGACTGTTCATTTTTTCTTTAATCATAAAAGCAGTGGTAATAAAAGCCCAAGTATGATATGTAGGCATGAAATAAGAACAAACCTTTCCCTTTCCCACTGTTCTACTCCAAAGAAGTAACCTGGTTTGGGATGTTTCTATTTTTAAATTTCTAGTTAATAATCTCTATTGATATCAATAATATTCTTATCTCACAACCAGTAACCAAAGAATTCAGCCCACTAACACTACCCTGTTCTTTTAATATTTTACATTAAATTTAATATTTTACCTCTTTCTACTTTTTCAGTTTTAAACAGTATATTTTAAACAGATACTTTTAATGCTTATGTATATATACTTAATTTATATTAATATATATATAAGGTACCTATAAACTACCTGCCTATATCTACTGTAGGTTATTTTTGATTTTATACCATGTAAGGTAAATAATGATTATTTATTACCTAGCTATACTTTGTTTAAGGAGTTTGTCTTTAAAAATTGAAGTTAAATAAATTTCATAAACATTCATTTAACACAATTCATTGCAAATGGATCTATGCAGAAGCTAATATTTTCCTTGTATCAAAAACAGAACCCTCTGATGAACATCTCTAGTGAAATGTTCAAAATCATGCTCTTTTTTTGTTTGCTTTAGTAAATACGTATAAATATTTTAGTATCTTAATAAACAGTAAATATTAAATGTTTTGACATTTTGTGGATTTTATATTGTAAGAATAATAAAATTACACTTAATTCTCAAATTAGTTTTACTCTGTAGTAGGAAGCCATTTTCTTCTTGAAAATGTTTTTCGGTGGCCTCTAGCTACCTGCTTTGGTGATATTAATCTACTTTGTGGATTTATTTCTTCACAGCTTTGCACAGTTTTCTCCTTCTTACTTCTGCAGTTTAATTCCACAACTCTAGAAACCGCTACACTGATCTTCCTTGGATTCTCTTTCAGCCTTTAGTGCTTTCCTCAGGAAAAAAAAAAACATTGTTTCAGAAATAATGGATAAAGAGTAGGAGTATTTGCATGTCTGAAAGCATAGTGCCCTCTCAACACTACACTCTTTATTGTACTGACATTTGGGCTGGGTATAGTATTATGTGTTTATACTGAGTGTATGTATAGATACCCATATGTGTATGTTTTATAGCATTTCCTGTATTGTCTCTCAGTGTCTTAGGTGATGAATTAGAAGTTGATGACAGTTCATGGCTTTTGTTAATAGTACCCACTTCTCTTTTGTTCTTAGTTTGAAAAACATTTTTCTGTAACTGGAGGTTTCTCTCCCACCCACCAGTTCCTGAATAACCACTCTGAGGTTTAATATTAATTACAAACCATGTAGCCTATTAGCTCAGGATTATTATAAACAAGCTCTTACAACTTAAACTAACCCTTTTTTATTAAGCTATATTTTACCGCAAGGCTTGTGGCTTGTTACCTCACATCTTGCTTCTCTGGATACTGCTGGCATCTCCCTGACTCCATCTTCTTTTTCTTTTCTCTGTATCTTTGTTTGAATTTCCTGCCTGGTTCTATTCTACCTGGCTATTGGCTAAATAAGCTTCTCTATTAACAAATGGTAATTAAACATATTTGCATCATACAGAAGTGCATCCCACATCATTTTCCCTCCATCTTTAAAATTTGAATTCTTTTATTCACTTTCCTCCATGTTGTGCCAGCACTGAATCTAAAGACTTAGATCCATTTTAGTTCTAAATGATTATGTGTTACATTGATTAAAATTTTATTCTTCACTTTCGCATTTCTTATTTGTAAAATATGTACCTAATTGTATTGCATAATCTCCAGTGACCTCCTAACTTTGAACTTTTCTATGATATTTTATGTCATTTTATATACTGTTTAAAAATCCTAAGAAAAAATTTTTAGTTCTACAATAGCCCACTTCTTAGTCCATTTTCTGTTGGAGTAGGTGTGATCTTTTTGGAGGAAATGTGTCACTACAGAGGCAGGCTTTGAGGTTGTATATATGATCACGTGACTTCTAGTAAGTCAGTTTACTTCTTGTTGCATGTGGATCAAAAATGTAAAATTCTCAATTCCAGCTCCAGTGCCATGTCTTTCTGCACACCTCCATGTCCCACCATGATGCTAATGGACTAAACCTCTGAAAATGTAAGCCACCCAATTAAATGTTTTTCTCTTATAAGAGTTGTTATGGCCATGGAGTCTCTTCATAGCTTTACAAACCTCAAAACACCACCCATAACAATTGTATCTCCCTAAAGCAGCTTCCAATAGGTTCTAGCTCTTAAAAATTCCATCACACTGATTACAGGGGAAGGGCAGTTAGGTATCCTCTCCACTGTTGCTTAGAGTCTTAGCAGAGGTCATCCTTGTAGATTCCTGGGAATTTCCCTAGTGCCATATTTCTTGCTAATCCCTTAATGATTCTCTCTATCAAGATATTCCTTTCCTTTTTCTCCCTCTCTGTCTTTCCCCCTTCTTGAGCAACCCATTCCCTCATGTTCTCCTCCCCACTCCCCTTTTCTCCTCCTCTTCCACTCTCCCTTCTCCTGCCCCCTCATTCCCAATTTTCTCAGGAGGTCTTGTCTATTTCCATTTCCCAGGGTATCCATGAATGTCTCTCTTAGGGTTCTCCTTGTTACCTACCTTCCTTGGGATCATGAACTATAGACTGGTTATCCTTTGTTTTACGTACAATATCCACTTATGAGTGAGTACATACTATGTTTGTCTGTCTCGGTCTGGGTTATGGGTTACCTCACTCAGGATGGTTTTCTCTAGTTCCATCCATTTGCATGTAAATTTCAAGATGTCATTGTTTTTACCACAGAGTAGTACTCCATTGTGTAAATGTACCCACCACATTTTCTTTATCCATTGATAAAGTTGAGGGGAATCTAGGTTTTTTCCAGGTTCTGGCTATTATGAATAATGCTTCTTTGAACACAGTTGAGCAAACATACTTGTGTTACGAGTGTGCATCCTTTGGATATATTCTAAAGAGTATTGCTGGATCTTGAGGTAGATTGATTCCAAATTTTCACATTGGAAATTGACACATTGATTTGAAAAGTTTGCACTCTCACCAGCAATGGAGGAGTGTTCCCCTTACTCCACATCTCCAGCATAAGCTATCATTGGTGTTTTTGATCATAGCCATTCTGACTGATGGCTATAATTATCATCATAAAACCTCCATCGAGCAATTGATGGAAGTAGATACAGACCCACAGCAAAGCACTGACCTGAGTTTCTGGAGAGCAGTCCAAGAGTGGGAGGAGCAATAATATGAGCAAAGGGGTCAAGACCATGATGGTGATACCAACAGGAACAGTTGACCTGAGCTAGTGAGAGCTCACTGATTCTAGACTGATAGCAGGGGAACCTGCATAGGACTAAAGTAGGCCCATTAAATGTGGGGGACAGGTATGAAGCTTGGGTAGTCTGTGGGACTACTGGCAGTGGGACCAGAATTTACCCCTAGTGTTTGAACTGGTGTCTTGAAACACATTATCTTTGGAGAGGTACCTTTCTGAGCCTAGATATGGGGGGGTGTCTTGGTCCTGCCTCAAAGTGATGTGTCAGACTTTGTAGACTCCACATGGGAAGCCTTATCCTTTCTGAGGAGTGGAGAGGGAGGGGTGGGGCAGGAGGAGGGAAGGGAGTGGGAATGGGGATAGGTGTGTAAAATGAGAAAAGATTGTATTAAAAAAATTCTTACATCCAAAAAAGGATCTGGGCTTTGATTCTACTTCATGTACTGGCTGTGTGGGAGCCTAGTTTGTNGTGGAAAATTTTTTAATAACAATAAAAAAGTGTCTGAAATAAAAAAATAAAACAGAGATAATGAGGGAAAAAAGAAAGAAAGGAGAAGGAAAATACATAAAATAAAATAAAAAATTAAAATAAAAAAAAGAAAAAAAATTCATCACACTAGAGACCAAGCATCCAGCATATCAACTTTGCTGGACCTTTGCTTAAAATTTTTATAAAGAAAAAAAATTTTTTTTATAAAGACAATTATACTTTAAATTTCCCAAAACTCTTTTTTGTAGTCTGATTAAAATAGCAATATTTTTATCTTTTACAATTAACACTTTGTGAATCTCTCTGAACACACTAAATAAAATATTTTAAAATTGGAATCATTCTTTATTAAGACCAGTGGTTTTAGTCTTCTTGTTCCTTCTATTTTGGTAGTTGCTATAGTTGTTGGTTTGTTTGTTTGTTTTCATCAAAATCTAAATCCCATGAACTCTAATATATCTATTCTTCTGGACAGCAAGATTTTAATAATTTTAGAATCAAGATGTATCTTTGACTTAATAATATTTCACATTGTAATTGAACTGTATTCTTCTCAAATGGCATATAAAATATGTTCTATAATGGATATTACTTTTGTTATAATCAGACAATTTGTACTTGGATATTATATCCATATATGTTTTGTCACTTGCTCTGTGTTTTTATACACATATTTAGGTTGCCTATCCTGGGGATTTGAGCTATTCATACTGGGTTTTGTGTGGCAATGTCAGTTTGGATTGCACAAGAGAGAAAGCGTAAGAGTAGATGAAGAAACCTTACACTAGAATATGAGACATAAGAGAGCCTAGCCATTCATTTTTTTAAAATACAGTCTTTTTAGTCTCATAATAAGCTATTCTACTAAATTCTGGGGCAGGGGTTATAAATTAGACATCATTATCATTATTATTATTGTTATTATTGCTATTATTATTATTATTATTATTATTATTATTATTATTATTATCCAGGATGCTTGCTATCAGGACTTTTGCCTTACTCCCTGTGATGATTCATTTTGTCAACTAGAAAAGATTTAGAAGCACCTACGAATTTTTTAATATGAACATTTGTAAGGGTATTTCCAAAGAGGTTAAATAAGGAGTGGGTAAGCCAACCCTGAATGTGGGTAGCACTGCTCCATGGGCTAGGGTCCCTGACTGGTAAAAAGGAAAAGGTAAACACAGCCCCATAATTCATCTCTCTCTCCTTCCTAACTGTGTATGCAATGTGAATGACTGCTTCACACTACTGTCATGGCTAGAGATACTGTCTTTCCCACCAGGAATCAAATGACCTTTCCTTCCTTCTTCCCACCCTCCACCCCTTCCATCAGATCTTTAGCCACAACAAGAGCAGTAAGCACACTTCCCATTCTTGAGTCAACACCAATTAATTGTCTTTAGATGTTTTCAATTCCACCAGATCTCCCACCAGAGCAACAGAATTTTCTTGTACTATTTTGACTCATGTTGTCCACTTTGATTTACCCATCGATATGATCAGAATGACTTGTGCTCCTTCCTCGGTTAGCTTAGATCAGCAGTTATCAAACTTGTCTGCACATTGAAATCATTATGAGAGCTTCAAAAAACACTGACCTCTGTATCTATCCTTCCAGGGATTTTTTTTTCTAGGCTGGCTGGGCTAAATCTAAATTGTAGCAAAGTTTGAAAGCTATCAGCCTAGAGGAGCTCTGAAATTGAAAACTTCAAGAGGAAGTGGAATGTAGTATTGATTGCAAGTCTGTAGCCAAATAGCCTAAGTTTATTTCCCAGTTTCTTCACTTAATATTGTGTGACTACAGGCAACTGCATTTCTGTGTGCCTCAGATTTAAATCCTTGCTGTAACTCCAGTTGACCTGCAATTTGGGGAAACTACAAATTGGGCTGTAACTATAATAATAATAATCTATAATATCATTATGTAGGTTTAATAAATCAATATTAAACAATATTTAGATCATAATGTTATATAAGTGTAAAATAAATATATCAGCTACTGAACTGATATATTTCTCATCTCTTAAAAATCTCAGCCTCTTACTCTTCAACATTCTGAACACTTTGTTTTCTCAGTCCATCTGTAGCTTTCTTCATTTTCATAAGTATTTTTGAATCTGTAGTCCATACCCTTTGCTGCATCTGGGAGATTTTAATCCTGTTGTTTTTATGAAGATACAGCCACCCATTAATTCACCTTTTTTTTTCCCTCTTTTCATCAGACTATTGGACAATGTTGAGAAAACATGGTGTCATTACAAATGTAGTGTTTCATACCCAGTGCTACACAGGACAGCCACATCACCCTGACACTATTTTTTCACATGCCTTCGGTGGATTCTTCCATGGCAAACAGATTATTTCAAACCTCCTGTTTTTCTACAACCTACTCTCTAGGATGCCTCTTCATCTTAACAAGAGTCTTTGCCTTCTATTTCATGAACAAAGACTCTCAATGATCCACACTGTCTTTCTGCAAATAGATCAATTCGTGCTCTCAGCCTTTCTTCTAGACCCATAGAGCAGACATACCTTCTGCTCAGAAGAAATTTATTCTCTTTTTCTCTTCCCTCCCTCTGTTTTTTCATATTCTTTCACCTGGATTATTTTTCATCTTAATGTATAAGCATGTTTAACCTTCTCATGGAGAAACCATCCTCTCCAAGAACTGTTATCTCTGTGCCCTGCTCCTCACAGCTAAACTAGGCGAGGAACAGTGTACACATCCTCCCTTGCCTCGGTATCGCTCTCTTTGTTTCACTGAAATTAAATGACTGTTATAAGTCAATTAAGTTTTATGATGACATAACTTCCAAATGTATTGATTTTTCCAAAGTTTCATCTTCATGGGCTTGTGTACTGCAATGGAAAAAAATGTATATTTTCCTGTCAAATGGTCTTCTGCTATGTCTTCTGAAACATTGTTCTCCTCTGATTTTTCCTCTTGAAAGTTCCTTCCTAGACTTCCCTGGAGCTTATTTGTTTGACCTTATTTGCTACTAGTGTGCCACATCACATGGCTTTGACTTCCTAACTCTGGATGTCTCCCCTAGTGAATTCTTTTCAGTAACTGCTATAAGTATGTTGGGTCTATAGCCTTAAACTTGCCCTAACCTTATATTTGTTCAGATACAATTGACTAACAGGACTTTTCCATCTGGAAATTCTGAGCAATTTCTGAAATTGAGCTCTTTTTTCTTCACCCCAATATTGTCTTCCTTTAAGTATTGTTGAATTATTGCAGTAATTAGCAAATAACGAGTGAGTACCTTCTATGACTAAGTTCCAGAACCACTCTTTACACCCATCCATGCTTTCCCTTCACACACTAGAGAAGTTTCTACACCACTTGCTTCTACTTCTGTCAACATTCTCATCTGCTTCCTGGCCTGACACCTCTCTCCAGTATTGCTATGCAATCACAGCATGTGGATGCGCCTGTCTCTAACTGGTTTTCTTGCTTTTCCTTGTGCCTTCCAATATTTCCTTCATTAGGGAATCTTTCCAAGACTTATGAAAAAGGAAAAGGACATTGGATTGTTTTACGATTCATGGTACACTCATTCTGCTATGTCGTGTAAACCATTATGAAGAGTGGTGTGGCCCTGTGTGAGGAAAGAGAGAGATCAGTTCCATCAACTGCTCTGCAGTTACAGCCCATCCTGCACTGGAAGAAAAGCAGGCCGCACTTCCTCACACTGACAGACTGGAGCCATGGCGTTGGCTGTTGTCAAAGGACAATAAAAGAACATCATCAAGTTTCAAGAGATCACAAAGCCAAACATATCACTTTTATTTCTAGTACATAGAATTAGGGCTCTAAAGACATATCCCAGGCCAGCATGGTTGTCACTTGAACCTCATCAGGAGCACAGATTCTTGGGTCCTTCTCCAGATGTGCAGATGAGCTGACTTGATGCACAGTTGCCGGTGACTCACTCTGGACAGTTCTCATGCAGGTGACAGTTGGAGAACTTCTAGATTCATCACTCCTATATAGTAGTACTGAGGAATTGTTTGTCAAAAATAAGAATAAATATTGATAAAAAATATAAGAGCTAGATTGTAACGTAAAAATTTCTTGGAAACTTGTTAAATCAAAATTCTTTCCAGATAGAGACCCTCTTCCTGCCAGAGGAATTTTCGGGGCCCGAGTCCCTGGTTAGTCATTAAGAGCATGGCTTCTCTTTCCATTTGCATCTAGTACTTTTCATTTCACAGTCTTCCAAAGCAATTGTAACTCCAACTCCCCAGAGACCAACTACAGAGCTTGATTGGTCTAGAGGGCAAGCTTGCAAGAACTTGGCTTAGGGTAGCTATGAGGACTCTGAACATGAGCAGAAAATGATGAATATTCTAATTAAATATAGGCAGCATTGATGGCAATGTAAATATGTGGGTCTGGTTGTACCTTCTGCTGTGTCCCATATGTGGCATATATGGACTAGCACCCAGCACTTTCTTCCATATCATTCTTGACTCTATATGGGGCTCTGTGGCCAACAACATGGTTTTGGAGGATGGAGAGACGCCATTCCTGCATGCTTAGAGTGGCATGGTGAGCTGTAGCCTGTGATTCAGAATAGAAGATGACTGGCACCATAACATCTGTATTCAAATTCACAATGAATGTGTTTCTCATGTATAGCACACCATCAGAAAAGTGTTTCTAATGTAATGTTTATAAAGTTCCCCAGTCAACTGACCCCAACTGATTTCCTTAAGAAGGCCATGAAATGAAACCCAGCCCCTTCAGCCAGCTTTCTCACAAAAGTATGACCTCATTTCTGAAAAGATAGACCTCAACACTGGATGACATAGTAAATGTAGTTGACAAGATAGGTTCTATTTTCAGTTAAAAGCGTCTCTTACCATTGCTCTTACAGCATAATTTCACTTCTGCATCTAAGAGATATGATTGTGGGGAACTGAGGTTTGGAGAGAAACTGTTTTTTTTTTTTCTGGTGTCAGTGAAGCAGTTAAGTCTGCACTAGCATGAGTCACTAAAGCCATAGAAAACACCAGGCTCAGAAACCTAGGAAGTGCTGGAGGCAAGTGATATGTGACAGAACCCTTACATGTCCAACTGCAGAGGTTGGGGTTATTAGAATGCCCACATTGGTTAGAGTTTCAGGCTTTGTAATCGCTGACTACAATTTTCTGCTCAAGTCTTGCACAAGAAGGAAACTAGAGGAATGGGCAGGCAATCTGCCTCCATGTCTGTGAGGTTATTGGGAAGGACACTGCATATATCCCAATGCTGGAGAACCAATTCAGGGAACGCCTTCCAGGGAAGCATTAAGAAGAAGCAGTTACTGATAGCCACAAGGTATCGGTGTGGGCTGGGTTTCTCAGTGATTTTTATCATCCTCAATTCTGCTAAAAATGGAACACTTTGCTTGAATATGATGAATGTCAGCCAGGGTAGGGGAAAACGAAGGAAATGTAACTATTTCCTGAAAAACAAAATTACCCACCTACTCTGACTTGGGAGCTAGTGTGAAAGAAGATGATCACAATAGCAGAAAACTTCAAACACCGATTTATGGGGTTTCCTGAAGTCAACTGCTTGCATACTGCACTACAGGCTGTTAGCTGCTGATCTCAGAGGAGCCCAGGATCCCACAAAGACAGCATGTGCCTAGCCTATTATCACCGGCATAGTCGAGCACAGTCACAATGAGACAGAGGTAAGAAAGGTCCAATATCCCACAAGTCTTTCCTGGACAACTTTAGAGGGAGTCTCTCAAGTTTAAAGATTCCCAGCATTATACTGAGGCCTCTCAGTGGAAGTCACAGGGCTGGGATCAGGAAGTGCTTTTGGTGTCAGGTATAGGACTACCAGAGGTCATTGTTTGAGCAATGTTTATAGACAATATGTATCCTGGAGGCAAATTTTCCTAGACCAGGAATAGTCTTGGGCAAGATTGTCTTCTTTCTTCTTTCATTCCTCCCTCCCTCTCTCTCTCTCTCTCTCTCTNTGTGTGTGCATGTGTGGTGTGTGGTATATGGTATTAGTGATTGAACCCAAGGCTTTGTACATGCTAGACACATGCTCTACCATTGAGATATATCCACAGTTCTCCTTTTACTTTCTTTTGACAAAGGATTTTGCTAAGTTGCCCAGAATGGCCTTTATCTCATTCTCTAGAAAAGGCTAGCTTTGGACATGATATCATCTAGCCTCTACCTCTCAAGTAGTTTGGGTTACAGACTTTATCCATTAGGCCTGACTGGCTCTGGAATTACTTGAAATGAAAATGACAAGTGGTCAGTTATATAAAGTCATCTAGTTAGTAACAGCCCAAATCAAAAGGAAGCATGGAATCCGTCTGTGAATTGGAAACAAGTGTGACTTGTTCAAAATGACATGGCTCCTCTGAGGAGAGCATGCCAACTGGAGGTCTTCTGTGCTTTCCTTCTTCATGGACAGGCTGTTGATGCCTACAGAGGATTCAAGACACACTGTGATATCCTCTCTCTTTTTCAGAGTCTGTGCCTTGGCTATTGGTAAGTCAATAAGACAATGAAATGAGAGATGATGAGTGGCTCACCAGGTAAAGGCACTTGCCATGATGCTTGACAACCCAACTTTGATCCTCAGAACCCACATGATGGAAAGAGAGATCCAGCACCCACAAACGATCTTCTGACCTCTATACATATGGCAGGGCTTACCCATTCACCCACAAAATAAGTAAATAAAAATCAATTAAAAATAAGTAATTTTTTTGAAAACAAAAATGAAGTGAAGTAATAAAGAATTAGAGAAAGGAAATTTAAACAAAGTTATATTTTCTGTATTTTACTGAAATATAGAGTGTAGGACACATTCAGGATGAGAACACAGAGATATGATGACCCTGACTATTTGGATCTGGAACTGTCACATCGTATGAAGAATTAGAAGGCGAAGAAGTCACCAAGCATTAGCATATCTCTGAATGGATGCATCACTTTTGGGTTCCTCACCATAGTGTTGGGTAGGAAAGCAATTCTGAGAACTGATCCTGTGATCCTCAACTCACAGCCTTCAGATCTGCAGACCAAAGACCTATGCACAGCAGGCATATAAGGTCCCCTAAAATTGAAACCTTGAGAACCTCTGTGGTCTCCACTTTCAACAAATATATGCTTTCCCAAATGTGCACAAACCATAGGAGAGCACAAAATACAAAGATTTGCAAAACAATGTCTACTATCTGAATTACAGTTTCTGAAAATCTATGCAAATCCTCTCCTCTGTCCACAGACAGAAGAGTTAATGTCATCCAGCCATTTGAGTCCCTTGTACAAAAACCAGGCCCTTCTGTAGGTTCTATGGTCTATAGTCTGAAGTATCCACGAAACACTCAATACATATGGAATGAATAAATGAACGAATGAACAAGTGGGAATCCGAAATACAACAAATAGAATTTCTTTACCAAGAGTATTTTGTAGAGCAAGAGACCAGGGCTGATAATTAAACATAGAAAGCTTGCTCCCTGTCTCCTCAACAGCCTGCCACGGATTCTACCTCAGATGAATATTTTTTTCTTTGTTTTGCATCGAATATCTCTAGCTATATATAAAGTGAACGCCTGGTGAGTGGGCGGAGGATGGTGTGCACTCTTATTTAGTGGAATGTGAATATGTCAGAATCACAGAAAATAGAAGGAAGGAGGTTTATGCAAAGCTGTCAGTTTCCATGCCTGCCTATAAAATCTGAGATGGTTCAAACTTAATATTCACATCCATTTTATCACATCAAATATGATCATTAGCAAACAGTGTTTGAATGGTAGCTATTTCCTGACTGACAATAGCCATCCGGCGGTGCCCACTTCCCCACATGCTTGGGATTGATAGAATTCTGGTAGTCTGAAAAACAGTGGGAGGAAGGAAGTAATTAAAACTGAAGGGGAAACTGCAGGCAGGGCATAGACGCCAACTTTATCTCACACAAGAATATCCCTATACCTATTCTTTCAAAATGCATGGGTGGGCAGTAATGCTATTTTAAAGTCTATTTTATACTCTCAAGTTAGCGAGCAGTCTTCCCCATAGGATATGTCAGGAAACACTGAGGGTGGGCACTGGTGTTTAAAATAAGCTTAAGTTGTGGATTAAGAAAACAGGAAGATGTTGGGCCTGAATACTACAAGCACAGAGGAAGCTGGGAAGGCACACAGTGTAAAACTGTGTTATGTGTCCTAACCTTGCAGTAAGTTGCCTGCTTCCCACCAACCCAAGCAATACTTCTCTGTCAACAGTAGATCCCTTTACTTAGTCTGACAGGGTAGGGCGTGGGAAGTGGGAAGGAGGCCTGACCTCAGAATCTCCAAGTGCTGCAGAATCTTCTGGGGCAGCAAACATTGCTGAGGAGGAGGGAGAAAAAGAAGGTAAAGAGGTGTGCATTGAAATGTCAAAGCAAGATGCTTTAAATTACATTATATGTGCATGGTGGGGCATGCTGTGTGTGCATATGTGTATCGTAGTGTGTTGTGTGTGTGTTGCATCCATCTTTCACACAGGCTTTCTCACTAACCTGGAAACTCCCAGACAGAGCTAGGCTGGCAGGCCAGAGCCCTCTGAAGAGCTGCTGGTCTCCATCACCCAATGGAGTACCCTGTACTTAGGTAGAAGGTGTGACGACATGCAACTGGTTTGATAATGGGCAGAAGGGATGGATACGGTCTTCAGGATTCCATGGTGTTCGATTCTTTGTGCACAGACATAGTGGAGAGAGATCTAATCCTATAGAAGGAAGGTGCCCCAAGATCATGTTTGGGTCCTCATAGGAACCAATCATGTGGTGTCCTACTTCTTCTCCTTATGCCTTTTGGGTTTTGTATCTTTCTACAAAGCCCCTGAGATTTTGGAGTTTACCTGTTTTCACAGAGACATAGCTACTGCTTCCAAACCTTTCACAAACGTGACTCAGATGATCCTATGTGCCATGTTGTTGAAAGCTCTCTGCCATTCTTGGCGCATCTTCATGACATTACTCCTTCCATTTGGGGCATGCAAAAATCTATTCATTCAGAATGTCAAAAATGCACTCATGGTTAGAATAGTAATGACATTTGAATAACTAAGTGATCAACAGAGGGTTTTTTTTTAGAAAAGGTAAAAGAATTGAAGGAGCACAATGAACAATGTGTTTAGTCATTATGACACTTTTTCATACCAGTGATACATACCTGTAGTTTTAATTAAATTTCAAGGTCCAAGTTCATGTAGCCTTCATTTTTGCTCTTGAAAATACTTGGAATTAATTAGAATAATGTGGCAATTTAAACAGCTTTGAAATATCAATCTAAACCTGGGAATTTGGAATATTAATACATAGATAAGTAATGCATCTCTGCATGTCTAGAGTATGAACTTGGGAGCTGAACACTGACTACAGACTAGAGAAGAAATAAATTAGCCAAGCCAGGGAAGAATGTACTTATGTTTTATTGTTTATTTGATTTTCAGTATTTTGACTGTTGTGTTTTTGTTTGTCTGTTTGTCTGTTTGTTTTGGTGGTATTAGGAACTGAACTGAGAACTTCATATATGCGAAGCAAACATCCTACCCCTGAGCTACATACACAGCCCCTTTGACTTTTTATTTTGAGATGGAGTCTTACTCAAGCTGGACTTTCACTTGTTGTGTAGCCTAAGAAAGCACTGAATGGTGATTCCCTTGTATCAGCCTCCCTGTGTCAAGATTGCAGGGCTGCGTCACCAAGTTCCACTGCATATTTGAATGTTTTGCTACACAGCCCTCTCATTCACCTGGGTAATGAACTAGGACACTGTACCCCACCCCAGAGTGGCAAGAGCCACCTCTGAAAGACTAATAATGACCTCCCAGGTATGTTTTACCCATTAAAACATTGTTGTCAATCTAGCTTTTCTATTGCCTCTACCTGACCAAAGAGGGATCCTTTCTTCAACAAAGATGATCTTCTGCCTTCTACATTTTCTCACATTTCTGCTGCCTCTGTGGTAACCCTGGTTATGCCGCAAAAATTCATTTAAGGATAAGATTGTTGAGGCATGCTAAGTGAAAGAAATTGGTGACTGTGTGCATAGAGCTGAGTGCTGAGCCTCAGGAACACAGTCAGCTATAAGATGGTGAGGGACTGGTTAAGGTAGAAAGAAACAAATATATCTGCTCATTTCTGCCTGCGATAACTGGTGAACTATTAGAGTCAGAGAAACCAATTTCAAGAGCCTCCCCAACTTCTGATATTTTCAGAGATATTCTCCCAATTGTTCTGGATGACACATCTTCTGCAACATGTTAGCCATCGCAGGCAGTTGCTAAGCCATGCCTTTGACTTGCTCCTCTCTTCCTTTGATATCTGTCATTTAAACTCGTCTTTCCAGGAGGACACTTCTATTCTTAATGTATACACACTGGTCTCTTGTTTCTAGCAGATTTCCCACCAACTTCTCTCCATTTAGAGAAATGCTATAAACTGCTTCTACCAACAAGATTGAAGGAGGACCCATTCCTGACAGTTTAAGGTAAAATTTACCAAAAAAAAGTACCTCTCATCTTAAATTACTTTGTTACTAGCAAGTATATTCTTTTCCCCGCAAATCCCTTGGCTTTTTTTTTACTTATTAACTTGTTTGTTTATTCATTAATGTTGGCGTTGAACTTAACTGTACGATGTGCATGAGCTAATGGAAGGCAAATACATTCTACCACCTTTTAGAGATATTGGGAAGTGTTTGAAAGATTCTTGTATATTTTTCTTGCCTTGAACATGGTACAATTCGCACAGAGATTTTTTTTTGTCATTATTCTACCAGAGAATTTAAAAGACATATGGAGCAGAGCTAAGTGGAAACAAGCAGAGACAGAACGTCTGCAGCCATCACTCTGACATGTTGTCTGGTGCCACTAAGAGTCGAGGTTTGTTTGTGAAAGCAGCAAAGCTGATAGAATATCACTCAGTCATGAGCACTGGAGTATATTTTATGAATGAGAGGGAAACCTTAGTGGGTCAGCCTCTCAGGACTTCAGTTGTTACAGCCATATTTGCTAGGCTATAATAGTCCTTTCCCTTCTTTCAAAACCCTAGGACATTTAGGTGTCCATGAAACAGGGCTGTGATATAGAGAGGGAAGAGCTTGCATCCTGTTTGAGACTGACAGGAACTAGTCTGAGCCCTCTGCGAAGGGCCAGGACAATGGTGAACACCCGCCATCCTCATTTTCAACAACTCACAGGTGGGTTAATTTTTATGTATGCTCTGCTCTGCACGACCACAGTTAACCTGGTTTCCCCTTCCTTTTTTATCCTAATTGTACCCTCAGCAGATCAGCTCCTTAGCAGTATAATTTATAAGGAGCAATATCCTTTCAAAAACTGTTCCTGCAGAGGGGTGGTGGTGACACATGCCTTTAATCCCAGCACTCAGGAGGCAGAGGCAGGCAGATCTCTGTGAGTTTGAGGCCAGCCTGGTCTACAAGAACTAGTTCCAGGACAGATTCCAAAACTACAGAGAAACCCTGTCTCAAAACAAAACAAAACAACAACAACAAAACCACAAACTGCTCCTGCAACCTGAACATGCTCTCACATGTGACCTCTGTGCCGTCTGAGAAACTTCTTCAATTCTTTAGTGCTTACTCAAAGCCCTTGAACTCTTCCTTCTCTGTAAGTTAAGCAGAGGTCAACCTTTCTATATAGTCACTAAAAGGCAGTTTTCCACAATTCCCTTATATTTTGGAACGTCTTAAGAGCACAGTGCTCTAGAGGGTTTTTTTTTCTCTTTATTTTCCTCAAGGATGTTTGTTGTAGTAAAGAACCCTGGAAAAGAGAAGCAGTGCCTCATTCTAGAGCAAAGGGCGAGTTTCCTTCTTGTCCATTAGAACAAAGATAATGTCTTACTCTGAGGCAAAGACTGGTTAAGTTTGCTTTTTGCCGGCTACAGAAAATTGGATGTAACAAAATCCAATGTGTCCACCCTACAGCATTTCTCTATGCCTAAATATTCTATTCTTGAAATCTTAGAATACACAGAAAGCTGGCATGGACATGAATCTTGTGGTACCTGCTGTTCTGTGGGTAATAATTCTTCATCTCTCTAACAGAGTCTTAGCCTTCTGTCAGCATGTATAAAATAAACTCTTGCAATTTTAACAATATTTGTCATATTTTTATCTCCTGTAAGTTATAATTAGCTTTAAACTAATATCTATAAGTACACATGTTTATGTTTATCATATATATCTTTTAAAAACATGGTTGTAAAACAATATATCCATAGCACACACCATTACTATAAAATCCTTGCTCAATAAAAAAACTATTCAATGACTGGATGGGTTTAAAATCGTAAAAGGGATTATATACTCTCTGCTATAAAATGTTCAAAACTTTAATACTTGTAGTCACTGCCAATACTATCAGTAAATGAGATTCAACATTGATTCAGGTGCCTAAACCTGAAATCTCATCACTACCTCCTAGAATTGAATGTACTGGTTTGACAAGAACAGACAAAAGCATCTCATTTCTGCCTGCCCAAGGTTAGAGAGCAGGCCTTTCATTCTGTAGTCTTATGTTGTGGAATATTATTTTAAGATATGTTAAATTCTTTTGATGACCAATTTCTTGAGTTCTTTGTATATTTTGGAGATCAGACCT